>JAXIVJ010001534.1:0-67500 GCA_036785665.1 Chirona hameri
ATATATATATATATATATATATATATATATATATATATATATATATATATATATATATATATATATATATATATATATATATATATATATATATATATATATATATATATATATATATATATATATATATATATATATATATATATATATATATATATATATATATATATATATATATATATATATATATATATATATATATATATATATATATATATATATATATATATATATATATATATATATATATATATATATATATATATATATATATATATATATATATATATATATATATATATATATATATAGTATTGGACATTTAGCTTTAACTTGAGCATTCGGCCGTTGGGCCCCCCCCCCCCCCCCCAACCGATTTCATAAAGTTCCACCACTGGGCACCTATGTACAACTATGCGTACTGAGCGTGCGATCGGCAACACGACGAATTCGCCGTAATCACGACGAATTCGTCGGTGATTCGTCGGACCCCGAATATTCGCTCAGTTTGTGTTCGGCAACACGACGAATTTGCAGACGAGCGAATTCGCCCGACGAATTTGCTCTGTCGGAGCGCGAATTTCCAAACCAGTCGTCGGGAGGATGTGCGTCAAGTTACCGTCGTATTCGTATTCGTTTCAGCGTCGAGTTCTAAATTTCCCCAAACTTAGCATATGGGTAGATCTCATCGAGTTATGCACGGATATGCAATCCGTTTTGACCTAGCCCAAATGGTTTGACCTCCAGAGGTCACTGAAATGTCATCGCATGGGTACCCTCTAATTGTTTCGTTTACCGTCCGATTTAATCGCAAAGGGGCTCAAACGACTCGCCGGCACCCCAGCTTGCGTCAGGAAAAACAAAAAAAATCACCTAGAGGTCAAAGGTCAAGGTCACGGGGACGAATACGAGATTTCAAGCTTCGGTACCAGCTTGTGTACCCTCTAGTTTTTTTTTGTTTACCGTCCGATTTGCTTGCAATTGGCAAAAAGGGACTCGCCGGCACCTTAGCTTGCGTCAGGAAAAACAAAACATCGCCTAGAGGTCACGGGGACGAATACGAGATTTTAAGCTTCGGTACCAGCTTGTGTACACTCTAGTTGTATCGTTTACAATCCGATTTGCTCACAATGGGAAAAAAGGAACTCGCCGGCACGTTAGCTTGCGTCAGGGAAAACAAAAAGTCATCCAGATGTCAAAGGTCAAGGTCACGGGGACGAATACGAGATTCTAAGCCTTCGGTACCAGCATGGTGTACCCTCTAGTTTTTTCGTTTACCGTCCGATTTGCTCGCAATGGGCAAAAAGGGACTCACCGGCACTCCACATTGCGTCAGGGAAAAAAATCACCTAGAGGTCAAAGGTCAAGGTCACAGGGACAAATACGAGATTTTAAGCTTCGGTACATAGTCATGTATTAAGATACATCCACGTTGTGGCTTTTACGTATCCAGTCAGAGTACATGTGTAGTGATATCTAAATACAAAGGCACAGTTTAAACACGATAAAAAAAAAAAAAAATACGATCGCGGTCAATAAAAGAGAACACACTGTACATGGTAGGCCTGTCATCGCACGGTATGAGGCTTAACCACCAACCATAAGAAAATTGAAGCGGTCAATGCAGCTCACATGCTATCCACATATCGGAAACCGCAACCCCGACTGCAGGTGTTCACCTCAGACCTTAGAGATGTCAGTGTTCCAGGTTTTCGCCGCTCTAAATGCAAACGCACGCTGGCTGCTCGACAGCTTACACAACGGCAGTTCCAGCGCTCCTGCCGCAGCAGCTCGGGACTCGCGTAGCGATACATGGGCTCGCCGGACAAACATGGCCCTGATGGCGGGAGGACACTGCTCGGCGTTAAGCGCTCTGTGCACCTGGATGCGGTCGTGCTGGCGCACCATCTCATCGACTCTCTGCCAGCCAAGCGATACCAGGGCAGGTGTCACATGCTCAAAACGCCGCACTCCCGTCACCAGCCTGGCCGCGAAGTTGACAGTCTTTTGCACTCGGTGCAAGTGACACTGGGCGGCTCCTCCCCAAACGGATAGACAGTATTGGATATGGGGAAATACGTGGGCGTGGATGAGGAGTTTAAGGGCATCAGGTGTGAAGTGATGGCGTATCTTGTATAGGGATGAAAGGATGGCGTTGCATCGTCGGACCACCATGGATATATGAGGTTCCCATATCAGGTGCTGGTCGAGGAGGACTCCGAGTATTTTTACATTTTGGCATGGATAAATTTCCGAGCCGGACAGAGTGATGTGAAAGTCTTTGGCCTTTTTGAGGGATGCTTTGGTTCCGATGATGGTAAAGAAAGTCTTGTTCGGATTCATTTTCAGACTGTTTGCCTGAAACCAATTTTGGAGATGGAGAATCGACTCTTCGACCCGCACCTTGAGGTTGGATAGGCCGTCGGCAGTGGGTGAGGAATGGTCAAGGAGCTGGGTGTCGTCGGCGTAGGACAGGAGGCGGCCGTGGGTGAGGAAGGAGGACAGGTCGTTGATGAAGATGAGGAAGAGGACTGGTCCGACGATAGAGCCCTGAGCTACTCCGTGGGTCAGTGGGAGAGGAATGGAGGAGCCGCCGTTTACCGTCTGTTTTCGGTCTTGGAGGTAACTGCGGAACCATGGCGACTGCACACCATACCACCCAAGCTTATCCAGGAGGACACCATGATCGACACTGTCGAAGGCCTTGCTCAGATCAAGCGTCGTTAGCGACGCGACTTGGCCCTGGTCAATTTTTTTTAGATCCAGTCGACAGCGTCGAGCATGGCGTCCTCCGTGGAGTGGCACGGTTGATACGCATACTGACATGGGGAGAGTACGTGGTTGTGGACTAGGTAAGATACGAGTTGAACGGACACTACTTTTTCAGCAATTTTTGAAGCACCGGTAGGATCGAAATTGGCCTAAAATTGTTCATATCTGAACGGTCGCCCGATTTGTGGGCTGGGGTAACTCGTGCTATTTTCCAGGCTGTGGGAAAGGTGGATGTGATGATGGAGTGGTTGATGAGATGGAGAATGTGAGAACCGACAACAGGGAAACACTTCACAATAGCAAATAGAGGGATGCCATCCACTCCGACCGCACGGGAGGAGCTCATGCCACTAATGGCTCTAGAGAGCTCAGGCAAGGTGGCTGGCCTCAGCACCAACGCAGATGCACAAACGCGCGGCGGACGAGGTACACAGCCGGCACCACCGACACGAGCGACTTCGGCAGCGATGCGTGGGCCGACCGACGCGAAGTGCGCATTAAACTCGTCAGCCCTGTCGGCAACGTCGTCACAGCCTGAGGGGGTGACGCCTGCTGGCCGGAGAGCGAAGCTCTTCATCCGACTCCAAAACCCTCGTCGGTCCGTCAGCAGGCCGTCGCAGAGAAACTTCCGTTTGGCGCGGATGAGGAGGCTTTTCACCTTGTTGCGGCTCAGCTGGTAGCTGCGCCGCGCCTG
Source organism: Chirona hameri (assembly GCA_036785665.1). Taxonomy (NCBI): domain Eukaryota; kingdom Metazoa; phylum Arthropoda; class Thecostraca; order Balanomorpha; family Balanidae; genus Chirona; species Chirona hameri. The sequence continues at coordinate 3,467 of JAXIVJ010001534.1, forward strand.
AGGTGTCCTCTCGTCCTCCCAGGCTCGTCTGGCGGAGTCGCGCTCCTCCATTGCTTCCGTGATGTCTGGGTCATCACGGATCCATGGGCAGTCCGGGCGGCGGCGTCTGACCGTGACTGACGGACAGTGCTCGTCGACGGCATCGTTCCAGATGTCCATGAAGACTGCGATTTTGTCGTCCACTGACGTGGCGCTGTAGAGAGGCGCCCAGTCGTCAGTCAGAAGACGGAGACACAGTGCGTCCCAGTTAACACGCTTCCAGGGTCGCAGCGTGACGGGATCCGGGCGTGGAGGGCGCCGACGACGGAGCTGAGCGCTGAGAATGATCGGCTGGTGATCAGCAACGGGCTCAGGGAGGACTGAAGCAGATGATAAATGGTTAGGCAGGTTAGTTAAAATCAAGTCGAGCAATGTGGGTGTTGGATGGATATGAGTGGGACGGTCAACAAGCTGTGACAGGCTTAGGTCGTTGATGATGTGCTTGAGACCGCGAGTCCCCGGCTTGGAGTCGTCTAGCATGTTGAAGTTGAAGTCGCCCATGACGACCACGGGGTGGCCGGTGGAGACCGCTGCCTGGAGCTGCTCCTCGATGAGCTCCAGCCCTCTGGTGACAGGCGAGCCGGGAGGTCGGTAGATGGCGCCTACTACAACGGTCCTTCGACCGGGGCCTGTCATGGAGAGCCACAGTGACTCTACTGCAGGCTCGGAGCCACCGAAGGCCAGACGCGTCGTCCTGAGGTGATCTTTCGTCAGGATGGCGACTCCGCCACCACGAGCGGTGCGTGATCCCGGTGGAGAGGACGGTCACATCTGGTCACAGTGTAACCGAGGAAGACCAGTACTCGGCTCGTGATGACAGGTCGCGGTACCAGCTTGTGTACCCTCTACTTGTTTCGTTTACCATCCGATTTGCTCGCAATGTGCAAAAAGGGACTCGCCGGCATCCCAGCTTGCGTCAGGAAAAACACAAAATCACCTAGAGGTCAAAGGTCAAGGCCACGGGGACGAATACAATATTTTAAGCTTCGGTACCAGCTTGTGTACCCTCTAGTTTTTTCGTTTACCGTTCGATTTGCTCTCAATGCACACAAAGGGACTCGTCGGCATCCCAGCTTGCGTCAGGATAAACGAAAAATCCCCTAGAGGTCCAAGGTCAAGGTCACAGGGACGAATACGAGATTTTAAGCTTCGGTACCAGCTTGTGTACCCTCTACGTTTCTCGTTTACCGTCCGATTTGCTCGCAATGGGCAAAAAGGACTCGCCGGCATCCCAGCTTGCGTCAGGAAAACACAAAATCACCTAGAGGTCAAAGGTCAAGGCCACGGGGACGAATACGAGATTTTAAGCTTCGGTACCAGCTTGTGTACCCTCTATTTTTTTTCCGTTTACGTCCGATTTGCTCGCAATGGGCAAAAAGGGACTCGCCGGCACCTTAGCTTGCGTTAGGAAAAACAAAACATCGCCTAGAAGTCAAAGGTCAAGGTCACGGGGACGAATACGAGATTTTAAGCTTCGGCACCAGCTTGTGTACACTCTAGTTGTTTCGTTTACAATCCGATTTGGTCACAATGGGAAAAAAGGAACTCGCCGGCACGTTAGCTTGCGTCAGGGAAAACAAAAAGTCGTCCAGATGTCAAAGGTCAAGGTCACGGGGAAGAATACGAGATTCTAAGCCTTCGGTACCAGCATGGTGTACCCTCTAGTTTTTTCGTTTACCGTCCGATTTGCTCGACATGGGCAAAAAGGGACTCACCGGCACCTCACCTTGCGTCAGGAAAAAAAATCACCTAGAGTTCAAAGGTCAAGGTCACAGAGACGAATACGAGATTTTAAGCTTCGGTACCAGCTTGTGTACCCTCTACTTTTCTCGTTTATCGTCCGATTTGGTCGCAATGGGCAAAAAGGGACTCGCCGGCATCCCAGCTTGCGTCAGGTAAAACAAAACATCACTTAGAGGTCAAAGGTAAAAGTCACTGGGACGTATACGAGATTCTAAGCTTCGGTACCAGCATGGTGTACCCTCTAGTTTTTTTTCGTTTACCGTCTGATTTGCTTGAAATGGGCAAAAAGGGACTCTACGGCACCCCAGCTTGCGTCAGGAAAAACAAAACATCACCTAGAGGTCAAAGGTCAAGGTCACGGGGACGAATACGAGAATTTAAGCTTCGGTACTAGCTTGGGTACCCTCTAGTTTTTTCGTTTACCGTCACATTTGCTCGCAATGGGCAAAAAGGGACTCGCAGGCACCCCAGCCTGCGTCAGGAAAAACAAAAAAATCACCTAGATGTTAAAGGTCAAGGTCACGGGGACGAATACGAGATTTTAAGCTTCGGTACCAGCATGGTGTACCCTCTAGTTTTTTCGTTTACCGTTCAATTTGCTCGCAATGCGCAAAAAGGGACTCGACGGCACCTTAGCTTGCGTTAGGAAAAACAAAACATCACCTAGAGGTCAAAGCTCAAGGTCACGGGGACGAATACGAAATTTTAAGTTTGGGTACCAGCTTGTGTACCCTCTACTTTTCTCGTTTATCGTCCGATTTGCTCGCAATGGGCAAAAAGGGACTCGCCGGCATCCCAGCTTGCGTCAGGAAAACACAAAATCACCTAGAGGTCAATGTGTCAATAGAGGTTTTTGCCCATTGCTTGCAATGGGCAAAAAGGGACTCTACGGCACACCAGCTTGCGTCAGGGAAAACAAAACATCACCTAGAGGTCAAAGGTCAGGGTCACGGGGACGAATACGAGATTTTAAGCTTCGGTACTAGCTTGTGTACCCTCTAGTTTTTTCGTTTACCGTCCCATTTGCTCGCAATGGGCCAAAAGGGACTCGCAGGCACCCCAGCTTGCGTCAGGAAAAACAAAAATCACCTAGAGGTTAAAGGTCAAGGTCACGGGGACGAATACTGATTTTAAGCTTCGGTACCAGCATGGTGTACCCTCTACTTTTCTCGTTTATCGTCCGATTTGCTCGCAATGGGCAAAAAGGGACTCGACGGCACCCCAGCTTGCGTCAGGTAAAACAAAACATCACCTAGAGGTCAAAGGTCAAGGCCACGGGGACGAATACGAGATTTTAGGCTTCGGTACCAGCTTGTGTACCCTTTACTTTTCTCGTTTATCGTCCGATTTGCTCGCAATGCGCAAAAAGGGACTTGCCGGCATCCCAGCTTGCGTCAGGAAAACACACAAAATCACCTAGAGGTCAAAGGTCAAGGCCACGGAGACGAACAAAAGAATTTAAGCTTCGGTACCAGCTTGTGTACCCTCTAGTTTTTTCGTTTACCGTTCGATTTGCTCGCAATGGGCAAAAAGGGACTTGCTGGCACCTTTGCTTGCGTCAGGAAAAACAAAACATCACCTAGAGGTCAAAGGTCAAGGCCACGGGGACGAATACGAGATTTTAAGCTTCGGTACCAGCTTGTGTACCTTCTATTTTGTTTCGTTTACCGTCCGATTTTCTCGCAATGGGCAAAAAGGGACTCTACGGCACCCCAGCTTGCGTCAGGAAAAACAAAACATCGCCTAGAGGTCACGGGGACGAATACGATATTTTAAGCTTCGGTACCAGCTTGTGTACACTCTAGTTGTATCGTTTACAATCCGATTTGCTCACAATGGGAAAAAAGGAACTCACCGGCACGTTAGCTTGCGTCAGGGAAAACAAAAAGTCATCCAGATTTCAAAGGTCAAAGTCACGGGGACGAATACGAGATTCTAAGCCTTCGGTAACAGCATGGTGTACCCTCTAGTTTTTTTTCGTTTACCGTCCAATTTGCTCAAAATGGGAAAAAACGGACTCACCGGCACCTCACCTTGCGTCAGTAAAAAAAAATCACCTAGAGGTCAAAGGTCAAATTCACAGGGACGAATACGAAATTGTAAGCTTCGGTACCAGTTTCGGTACCCTCTACTTCTTTCGTTTACCATCAGATTTGCTTGCAATGTGCAAAAAGGGACTCGCCGGCACCCCACCTTGCGTCAGGAATAACACAAAAATCACCTAGAGGTCAAAGGTAAAGGTCACGGGGACGAATACGAGATTCTAAGCTTCGGTACCAGCATGGTGTACCCTCTAGTTTCTTAGTTTACAATCTGATTTGCTCGCAATGGGCAAAAAGGAACTCGCCGGCACGTTAGCTTGCGTCAGGAAAAACAAAAAGTCATCCAGAGGTCAAAGGTCAAGGTCACGGGGAAGAATGCGAGATTCTAAGCTTTGGTACCAGCATGGTGTACCCTCTAGTTTTTTCGTTTACCGTCCGATTTGCTCGCAATGGGAAAAAGGGACTCGACGGCACCCCAGCTTGCGTCAGGTAAAACAAAACATCACTTAGATGTCAAAGGTAAAAGTCACTGGGACGAATACGAGATTCTAAGCTTCGGTACCAGCATGGTATACCCTCTAGTTTTTTTTTCGTTTACCGTCTGATTTGCTTGCAATGGGCAAAAAGGGACTCTACGGCACCCCAGCTTGCGTCAGGAAAAACAAAACATCACCTAGAGGTCAAAGGTCAAGGTCACGGGGACGAATACGAGATTTTAAGCTTCGGTACCAGCTTGTGTACCCTCTACTTTTCTCGTTTATCGTCCGATTTTCTCGCAATGGGCAAAAAGGGACTCGCCGGCATCCCAGCTTTCGTCAGGACAACACACAAAATCACCTACAGGTCAAAGGTCAAGGCCACGGGGACGAATACAAGAATTTAAGCTTCGGTACCAGCTTGTGTACCCTCTAGTTTTTTCGTTACCGTTCGATTTGCTCGCAATGGGCAAAAAGGGACTCGCCGGCACCTTAGCTTGCGTCAGGAAAAACAAAACATCGCCTAGAGGTCAAAGGTCATGGTCACGGGGACGAATACGAGATTTTAAGATTCGGTACCAGCTTGTGTACACTCTAGTTGTTTCGTTTACAATCCGATTTGGTCACAATGGGAAAAAAGGAACTCGCCGGCACGTTAGCTTGCGTCAGGGAAAACAAAAAGTCATCCAGATGTCAAAGGTCAAGGTCACGGGAAGAATGCGAGATTCTAAGCCTTCGGTACCAGCATGGTGTACCCTCTAGTTTTTTCGTTTACCGTCCGATTTGCTCGACATGGGCAAAAAGGGACTCACCGGCACCTCACCTTGCGTCAGGAAAAAATATCACCTAGAGGTCAAAGGTCAAGGTCACAGAGACGAATACGAGATTTTAAGCTTCGGTACCAGCTTGTGTACCCTCTACTTTTCTCGTTTATCGTCCGATTTGCTCGCAATGGGCAAAAAGGGACTCGCCGGCAACCCAGCTTGCATCAGGTAAAACAAAACATCACGTAGAGGTCAAAGATAAAAGTCACTGGGACGAATACGAGATTCTAAGCTTCGGTACCAGCATGGTGTACCCTCTAGTTTTTTTTCGCTTACCGTCTGATTTGCTTGAAATGGGCAAAAAGGGACTCTACGGCACCCCAGCTTGCGTCAGGAAAAACAAAACATCACCTAGAGGTCAAAGGTCAAGGTCACGGGGACGAATACGAGAATTTAAGCTTCGGTACTAGCTTGTGTACCCTCTAGTTTTTTCATTTAACGTCCCATTTGCTCGCAATGGGCAAAAAGGGACTCGCAGGCACCCCAGCTTGCGTCAGGAAAAACAAAAAATCACCTAGATGTTAAAGGTCAAGGTCACGGGGACGAATACGAGATTTTAAGCTTCGGTACCAGCATGGTGTACCCTCTAGTTTTTTCGTTTACCGTTCAATTTGCTCGCAATGCGCAAAAAGGGACTCGACGGCACCCTAGCTTGCGTTAGGAAAAACAAAACATCACCTAGAGGTCAAAGCTCAAGGTCACGGGGACGAATACGAAATTTTAAGCTTGGGTACCAGCTTGTGTACCCTCTACTTTTCTCGTTTATCGTCCGATTTGTTCGCAATGGGCAAAAAGGGACTCGCTGGCACCCCACCTTGCGTCAGGAATAACACAAAAATCACCTAGAGGTCAAAGGTAAAGGTCACGGGGACGAATACGAGATTCTAAGCTTCGGTACCAGCATGGTGTACCCTCTAGTTTCTTAGTTTACAATCTGATTTGCTCGCAATGGGCAAAAAGGAACTCGCCGGCACGTTAGCTTGCGTCAGGAAAAACAAAAAGTCATCCAGAGGTCAAAGGTCAAGGTCACGGGGACGAATGCGAGATTCTAAGCTTTGGTACCAGCATGGTGTACCCTCTAGTTTTTTCGTTTACCGTCCGATTTGCTCGCAATGGGAAAAAGGGACTCGACGGCACCCCAGCTTGCGTCAGGTAAAACAAAACATCACTTAGAGGTCAAAGGTAAAAGTCACTGGGACGAATACGAGATTCTAAGTTTCGGTACCAGCATGGTGTACCCTCTAGTTTTTTTCGTTTACCGTCTGATTTGCTTGCAATGGGCAAAAAGGGACTCAACGGCACCTTAGCTTGCGTTAGGAAAAACAAAACAAAACCTAGAGGTCAAAGCTCAAGGTCACGGGGACGAATACGAAATTTTAAGCTTGGGTACCAGCTTGTGTACCCTCTAGTTTTTTTTTCGTTTACCGTCTGATTTGCTTGCAATGGGCAAAAAGGGACTCTACGGCACCCCAGCTTGCGTCAGGAAAAACACAAAATCACCTAGAGGTCAAAGGTCAAGGCCACGGGGACGAATACAATATTTTAAGCTTCGGTACCAGCTTGTGTACCCTCTAGTTTTTTCGTTTACCGTTCGATTTGCTCTCAATGCACACAAAGGGACTCGTCGGCATCCCAGCTTGCGTCAGGATAAACGAAAAATCCCCTAGAGGTCCAAGATCAAGGTCACAGGGACGAATACGAGATTTTAAGCTTCGGTACCAGCTTGTGTACCCTCTACGTTTCTCGTTTACCGTCCGATTTGCTCGCAATGGGCAAAAAGGACTCGCCGGCATCCCAGCTTGCGTCAGGAAAACACAAAATCACCTAGAGGTCAAAGGTCAAGGCCACGGGGACGAATACGAGATTTTAAGCTTCGGTACCAGCTTGTGTACCCTCTATTTTTTTTCCGTTTACGTCCGATTTGCTCGCAATGGGCAAAAAGGGACTCGCCGGCACCTTAGCTTGCGTTAGGAAAAACAAAACATCGCCTAGAAGTCAAAGGTCAAGGTCACGGGGACGAATACGAGATTTTAAGCTTCGGCACCAGCTTGTGTACACTCTAGTTGTTTCGTTTACAATCCGATTTGGTCACAATGGGAAAAAAGGAACTCGCCGGCACGTTAGCTTGCGTCAGGGAAAACAAAAAGTCATCCAGATGTCAAAGGTCAAGGTCACGGGGAAGAATACGAGATTCTAAGCCTTCGGTACCAGCATGGTGTACCCTCTAGTTTTTTCGTTTACCGTCCGATTTGCTCGACATGGGCAAAAAGGGACTCACCGGCACCTCACCTTGCGTCAGGAAAAAAAATCACCTAGAGTTCAAAGGTCAAGGTCACAGAGACGAATACGAGATTTTAAGCTTCGGTACCAGCTTGTGTACCCTCTACTTTTCTCGTTTATCGTCCGATTTGGTCGCAATGGGCAAAAAGGGACTCGCCGGCATCCCAGCTTGCGTCAGGTAAAACAAAACATCACTTAGAGGTCAAAGGTAAAAGTCACTGGGACGTATACGAGATTCTAAGCTTCGGTACCAGCATGGTGTACCCTCTAGTTTTTTTTCGTTTACCGTCTGATTTGCTTGAAATGGGCAAAAAGGGACTCTACGGCACCCCAGCTTGCGTCAGGAAAAACAAAACATCACCTAGAGGTCAAAGGTCAAGGTCACGGGGACGAATACGAGAATTTAAGCTTCGGTACTAGCTTGGGTACCCTCTAGTTTTTTCGTTTACCGTCACATTTGCTCGCAATGGGCAAAAAGGGACTCGCAGGCACCCCAGCCTGCGTCAGGAAAAACAAAAAATCACCTAGATGTTAAAGGTCAAGGTCACGGGGACGAATACGAGATTTTAAGCTTCGGTACCAGCATGGTGTACCCTCTAGTTTTTTCGTTTACCGTTCAATTTGCTCGCAATGCGCAAAAAGGGACTCGACGGCACCTTAGCTTGCGTTAGGAAAAACAAAACATCACCTAGAGGTCAAAGCTCAAGGTCACGGGGACGAATACGAAATTTTAAGTTTGGGTACCAGCTTGTGTACCCTCTACTTTTCTCGTTTATCGTCCGATTTGCTCGCAATGGGCAAAAAGGGACTCGCCGGCATCCCAGCTTGCGTCAGGAAAACACAAAATCACCTAGAGGTCAATGTGTCAATAGAGGTTTTTGCCCATTGCTTGCAATGGGCAAAAAGGGACTCTACGGCACACCAGCTTGCGTCAGGGAAAACAAAACATCACCTAGAGGTCAAAGGTCAGGGTCACGGGGACGAATACGAGATTTTAAGCTTCGGTACTAGCTTGTGTACCCTCTAGTTTTTTCGTTTACCGTCCCATTTGCTCGCAATGGGCCAAAAGGGACTCGCAGGCACCCCAGCTTGCGTCAGGAAAAACAAAAATCACCTAGAGGTTAAAGGTCAAGGTCACGGGGACGAATACTGATTTTAAGCTTCGGTACCAGCATGGTGTACCCTCTACTTTTCTCGTTTATCGTCCGATTTGCTCGCAATGGGCAAAAAGGGACTCGACGGCACCCCAGCTTGCGTCAGGTAAAACAAAACATCACCTAGAGGTCAAAGGTCAAGGCCACGGGGACGAATACGAGATTTTAGGCTTCGGTACCAGCTTGTGTACCCTTTACTTTTCTCGTTTATCGTCCGATTTGCTCGCAATGCGCAAAAAGGGACTTGCCGGCATCCCAGCTTGCGTCAGGAAAACACACAAAATCACCTAGAGGTCAAAGGTCAAGGCCACGGAGACGAACAAAAGAATTTAAGCTTCGGTACCAGCTTGTGTACCCTCTAGTTTTTTCGTTTACCGTTCGATTTGCTCGCAATGGGCAAAAAGGGACTTGCTGGCACCTTTGCTTGCGTCAGGAAAAACAAAACATCACCTAGAGGTCAAAGGTCAAGGCCACGGGGACGAATACGAGATTTTAAGCTTCGGTACCAGCTTGTGTACCTTCTATTTTGTTTCGTTTACCGTCCGATTTTCTCGCAATGGGCAAAAAGGGACTCTACGGCACCCCAGCTTGCGTCAGGAAAAACAAAACATCGCCTAGAGGTCACGGGGACGAATACGATATTTTAAGCTTCGGTACCAGCTTGTGTACACTCTAGTTTCTTAGTTTACAATCTGATTTGCTCGCAATGGGCAAAAAGGAACTCGCCGGCACGTTAGCTTGCGTCAGGAAAAACAAAAAGTCATCCAGAGGTCAAAGGTCAAGGTCACGGGGAAGAATGCGAGATTCTAAGCTTTGGTACCAGCATGGTGTACCCTCTAGTTTTTTCGTTTACCGTCCGATTTGCTCGCAATGGGAAAAAGGGACTCGACGGCACCCCAGCTTGCGTCAGGTAAAACAAAACATCACTTAGATGTCAAAGGTAAAAGTCACTGGGACGAATACGAGATTCTAAGCTTCGGTACCAGCATGGTATACCCTCTAGTTTTTTTTTCGTTTACCGTCTGATTTGCTTGCAATGGGCAAAAAGGGACTCTACGGCACCCCAGCTTGCGTCAGGAAAAACAAAACATCACCTAGAGGTCAAAGGTCAAGGTCACGGGGACGAATACGAGATTTTAAGCTTCGGTACCAGCTTGTGTACCCTCTACTTTTCTCGTTTATCGTCCGATTTTCTCGCAATGGGCAAAAAGGGACTCGCCGGCATCCCAGCTTTCGTCAGGACAACACACAAAATCACCTACAGGTCAAAGGTCAAGGTCACGGGGACGAATACAAGAATTTAAGCTTCGGTACCAGCTTGTGTACCCTCTAGTTTTTTCGTTACCGTTCGATTTGCTCGCAATGGGCAAAAAGGGACTCGCCGGCACCTTAGCTTGCGTTAGGAAAAACAAAACATCACCTAGAGGTCAAAGGTCAAGGTTACGGGGACGAATACGAGATTTTAAGCTTGGGTACCAGCTTGTGTACCCTGTAGTTTTTTTTCGTTTACCGTCTGATTTGCTTGCAATGGGCAAAAAGGGACTCTACGGCACCCCAGCTTGCGTCAGGATAAACGAAAAATCACCTAGAGGTCCAACGTCAAGGTCACAAGGACGAATACGAGATTTTAAGCTTCGGTACCAGCTTGTGTACCCTCTACTTTTCTCGTTTACCGTCCGATTTGCTCGCAATGGGCAGAAAGAGACTCGCCGGCATCCCAGCTTGCGTCAGGAAAACACACAAAATCACCTAGAGGGCAAAGGTCAAGGCCACGGGGACGAATACGAGATTTTAAGCTTCGGTACCAGCTTGTGTACCCTCTATTTATTTTCGTTTACCGTCCGCTTTGCTCGCAATGGGCAAAAAGGGACTCGCCGGCACCTTAGCTTGCGGCAGGAAAAACAAAACATCGCCTAGAGGTCAAAGGTCAAGGTCACGGGGACGAATACGAGATTGTAAGATTCGGTACCAGCTTGTGTACACTCTAGTTGTTTCGTTTACAATCCGATTTGGTCACAATGGGAAAAAAGGAACTCGCCGGCACGTTAGCTTGCGTCAGGTAACAAAAAGTCATCCAGATGTCAAAGATCAAGGTCACGGGGAAGAATACGAGATTCTAAGCCTTCGGTACCAGCATGGTGTACCCTCTAGTTTTTTCGTTTACCGTCCGATTTGCTCGACATGGGCAAAAAGGGACTCACCGGCACCTCACCTTGCGTCAGGAAAAAAAATCACCTAGAGGTCAAAGGTCAAGGTCACAGAGACGAATACGAGATTTTAAGCTTCGGTACTAGATTGTGTACCCTCTACTTTTCTCGTTTATCTTCCGATTTGCTCGCAATGGGCAAAAAGGGACTTGCGGGCATCCCAGCTTGCGTCAGGTAAAACAAAACATCACTTAGAGGTCAAAGGTAAAAGTTACTGGGACGAATACGAGATTCTAAGCTTCGGTACCAGCATGGTGTACCCTCTAGTTTTTTTTTCGTTTACCGTCTGATTTGCTTGAAATGGGCAAAAAGGGACTCTACGGCACCCCAGCTTGCGTCAGGAAAAACAAAACATCACCTAGAGGTCAAAGGTCAAGGCCACGGGGACGAATACGAGATTAAGCTTCGGTACCAGCTTGTGTACCCTCTATTTATTTTCGTTTACCGTCCGATTTGCTCGCAATGGGCAAAAAGGGACTCGCCGGCACCTTAGCTTGCGTCAGGAAAAACAAAACATCGCCTAGAGGTCAAAGGTCATGGTCACGGGGACGAATACGAGATTTTAAGATTCGGTACCAGCTTGTGTACACTCTAGTTGTTTCGTTTACAATCCGATTTGGTCACAATGGGAAAAAAGGAACTCGCCGGCACGTTAGCTTGCGTCAGGGAAAACAAAAAGTCATCCAGATGTCAAAGGTCAAGGTCACGGGAAGAATGCGAGATTCTAAGCCTTCGGTACCAGCATGGTGTACCCTCTAGTTTTTTCGTTTACCGTCCGATTTGCTCGACATGGGCAAAAAGGGACTCACCGGCACCTCACCTTGCGTCAGGAAAAAATATCACCTAGAGGTCAAAGGTCAAGGTCACAGAGACGAATACGAGATTTTAAGCTTCGGTACCAGCTTGTGTACCCTCTACTTTTCTCGTTTATCGTCCGATTTGCTCGCAATGGGCAAAAAGGGACTCGCCGGCAACCCAGCTTGCATCAGGTAAAACAAAACATCACGTAGAGGTCAAAGGTAAAAGTCACTGGGACGAATACGAGATTCTAAGCTTCGGTACCAGCATGGTGTACCCTCTAGTTTTTTTTCGTTTACCGTCTGATTTGCTTGAAATGGGCAAAAAGGGACTCTACGGCACCCCAGCTTGCGTCAGGAAAAACAAAACATCACCTAGAGGTCAAAGGTCAAGGTCACGGGGACGAATACGAGAATTTAAGCTTCGGTACTAGCTTGTGTACCCTCTAGTTTTTTCATTTAACGTCCCATTTGCTCACAATGGGCAAAAAGGGACTCGCAGGCACCCCAGCTTGCGTCAGGAAAAACAAAAAATCACCTAGATGTTAAAGGTCAAGGTCACGGGGACGAATACGAGATTTTAAGCTTCGGTACCAGCATGGTGTACCCTCTAGTTTTTTCGTTTACCGTTCAATTTGCTCGCAATGCGCAAAAAGGGACTCGACGGCACCCTAGCTTGCGTTAGGAAAAACAAAACATCACCTAGAGGTCAAAGCTCAAGGTCACGGGGACGAATACGAAATTTTAACCTTGGGTACCAGCTTGTGTACCCTCTACTTTTCTCGTTTATCGTCCGATTTGTTCGCAATGGGCAAAAAGGGACTCGCTGGCACCCCACCTTGCGTCAGGAATAACACAAAAATCACCTAGAGGTCAAAGGTAAAGGTCACGGGGACGAATACGAGATTCTAAGCTTCGGTACCAGCATGGTGTACCCTCTAGTTTCTTAGTTTACAATCTGATTTGCTCGCAATGGGCAAAAAGGAACTCGCCGGCACGTTAGCTTGCGTCAGGAAAAACAAAAAGTCATCCAGAGGTCAAAGGTCAAGGTCACGGGGACGAATGCGAGATTCTAAGCTTTGGTACCAGCATGGTGTACCCTCTAGTTTTTTCGTTTACCGTCCGATTTGCTCGCAATGGGAAAAAGGGACTCGACGGCACCCCAGCTTGCGTCAGGTAAAACAAAACATCACTTAGAGGTCAAAGGTAAAAGTCACTGGGACGAATACGAGATTCTAAGTTTCGGTACCAGCATGGTGTACCCTCTAGTTTTTTTTCGTTTACCGTCTGATTTGCTTGCAATGGGCAAAAAGGGACTCAACGGCACCTTAGCTTGCGTTAGGAAAAACAAAACAAAACCTAGAGGTCAAAGCTCAAGGTCACGGGGACGAATACGAAATTTTAAGCTTGGGTACCAGCTTGTGTACCCTCTAGTTTTTTTTTCGTTTACCGTCTGATTTGCTTGCAATGGGCAAAAAGGGACTCTACGGCACCCCAGCTTGCGTCAGGAAAAACAAAACATCACCTAGAGGTCAAAGGTCAAGGTCACGGGGACGAATACGAGATTTTAAGCTTCGGTACTAGCTTGTGTACCCTCTAGTTTTTTCGTTTACCGTCCCATTTGCTCGCAATGGGCAAAAAGGGACTCGCAGGCACCCCAGCATGCGTCAGACAAAAAAAAATCACCTAGAGGTTAAAGGTCACGGTCACGGGGACGAATACGAGATTTTAAGCTTCAGTACCAGCTTGTGTATCCTCTAGGTTTTTTGTTTACCTTCCGGTCTGCTCGCAATGGAAAAAAGGGACTCGCTGGCACCCTAGCTTGCGTCAGGGAAAACAAAACATAACCTAGAGGTCAAAGGTCAAGGCCACGGGGACGAATACAAGATCTTTAAGCTTCGGTACCAGCTTGTGTACCCTCTAGTTTTTTCGTTTACCGTTCGATTTGCTCGCAATGCACAAAACAAGGACTCGTCGGCATCCCAGCTTGCGTCAGGATAAAGGAAAAATCACCTAGAGGTCCAAGGTCAAGGTCACAGGGACGAATACGAGATTTTAAGCTTCGGTACCAGCTTGTGTACCCTCTACTTTTCTCGTTTACCTTCCGATTTGCTCGCAATGGGCAAAAAGAGACTCGCCGGCATCCCAGCTTGCGTCAGAAATACACACAAAATCACCTAGAGGTCAAAGGTCAAGGCCACGAGGACGAATACGAGATTTTAAGCTTCGGTACCAGCTTGTATACCCTCTATTTATTTTCGTTTACCGTCCGATTTGCTCGCAATGGGCAAAAAGGGACTCGCCGGCACCTTAGCTTGCGTCAGGAAAAACAAAACATCGCCTAGAGGTCAAAGGTCAAGGTCACGGGGACGAATACGAGATTTTAAGCTTCGGTACCAGCTTGTGTACACTCTAGTTGTTTCGTTTACAATCCGATTTGCTCACAATGGGAAAAAAGGAACTCGCCGGCACGTTAGCTTGCGTCAGGAAAAAAAAGTCATCCAGATGTCAAAGGTCAAGGTCACGGGGAAGAATACGAGATTCTAAGCCTTCGGTACCAGCATGGTGTACCCTCTAGTGTTTTCGTTTACCGTCCGATTTGCTCGAAATGGGCAAAAAGGGACTCACCGGCACCTCACCTTGGGTCACCTTGCGTCATCAAGCTTAAAATCTCGCATTCGTCCCCGTGACCTTGACCTTTGACATCTGGATGACTTTTTGTTTTCCCTGACGCAAGCTAACGTGCCGGCGAGTTCCTTTTTTCCCATTGCGAGCAAATCGGATTATAAACGAAAAAACTAGAGTGTACACAAGCTGGTACCGAAGCTTAAAATCTCGTATTCGTCCCCGTGACCTTGATCTTTGAGCTCTAGGCCATGTTTTGATTTTCTTGACGCAAGGTGGGGTGACGGTGAGTCCATTTTTGCCCATTGCGAGCAAATCGGACGGTAAAGGAAAAAACTAGAGGGTACACCATGCTGGTACCGAAGGCTTAGAATCTCGTATTCGTCCCCGTGACCTTGACCTTTGACATCTGGATGACTTTTTGTTTTCCCTGACGCAAGCTAACGTACCGGCGAGTTCTTTTTTTCCCATTGCGAGAAAATCGGATTGTAAACGAAAAAACTAGAGTGTACACAAGCTGGTACCGAAGCTTAAAATATCGTATTCGTCCCAGTGACCTTGACCTTTGAACTCTAAGCGATGTTTTGTTTTTCCTCACGCAAGCTAAGGTGCCGGCGAGTCCCTCTTCGGCCATTGCAAGCAAATCGGACGGTAAACGAAAAAAAACTAGAGGGTACACAAGCTGGTACCGAAGCTTAAAATCTCGTATTCGTCCCAGTGACCTTGACCTTTGACATCTGGATGACTTTTTGTTTTTCCTGACGCAAGGTGGGGTGCCGGCGAGTCCCTTTTTCCCCCTTGCGAGCAAATCGGACGGTAAACGAAAAAACTGTCGGGTACACAAGCTGGTATCGAAGCTTAAAATCTCGCATTTGTGCCCGTGACCTTGACCTTTGACCTCTAGGTATTTTTATTCTGACGCAAGCTGGGATGCCGGCGAGTCTCCTTTCGGCCATTGCGAGCAAATCGGACGGTAAACGAAAAAAAAACTAGAGGGTACACAAGCTGGTACCGAAGCTTAAAATCTCGTATTCGTCCCAGTGACCTTGACCTTTGACATCTGGATGACTTTTTGTTTCTTCTGACGGAAGGTGGGGTGCCGGCGAGTCCCTTTTTCCCCCTTGCGAGCAAATCGGACGGTAAACGAAAAAACTATGGGGTACACAAGCTGGTATCGAAGCTTAAAATCTCGCAGTTGTCCCCGTGACCTTGACCTTTGACCTCTAGGTGGTTTTTTATGATGCAAGCTGGGATGCCGGCGAGTCCCTTTTCGGCCATTGCGAGTAAATCGGACGGTAAACGAAAAAAAACTAGAGGGTACACAAGCTGGTACCGAAGCTTAAAATCTTGTATTCGTCCCAGTGAACTTGACCTTTGACATCTGGATGACTTTTTGTTTTTCCTGACGCAAGGTGGGGTGCCGGCGAGTCCCTTTTTCCCCCTTGCGAGCAAATCAGACGGTAAACGAAAAAACTAGAGGGTACACCATGCTGGTACCGAAGCTTAGAATCTCGTATTCGTCCCAGTGACTTTTACCTTTGAACTCTAGGTGATGTTTTGTTTTACCTGACGCAAGCTGGGGTGCCGCCGAGTCACTTTTTGCGCATTGCGAGCAAATCGGACGGTAAACGAAAAAAACTAGAGGGTACACCATGCTGGTACCGAAACTTAAAATCTCGTATTCGTCCCGTGACCTTGACCTTTAACTTCTAGGTGATTTTTTGTTTTTCCTGACGCAAGCTGGGGTGCCTGCGAGTCCCTTTTTGCCCATTGCGAGCAAATGGGACGGTAAACGAAAAAACTAGAGGGTACACAAGCTAGTACCGAAGCTTAAAATCTGGTATTCGTCCCCGTGACCTTGACCTTTGACCTCTAGGTAATTTTTCGTTGATCCTGACGCAAGCTGGGATGCCGACGAGTCCCTTTTTGTGCATTGCGAGCAAATCGAACGGCAAACGAACAAACTAGAGGGTACACCATGCTGGTACCGAAGCTTAGAATCTCGTATTCGTCCCCGTGACCTTGACCTTTCACCTCTGAATGACTTTTTGTTTTCCCTGACACAAGCTAAGGTGCCAGCGAGTTCCTTTTTGCCCATTGCGAGCAAATCGGATTGTAAACTAAACAAACTAGAGGGTGCACCATGCTGGTACCGAAGCTTAAAATCTCGTATCCGTCTCAGTGACTTTTACCTTTGAACTCTAGGTGATGTTTTGTTTTACCTGACGCAAGCTGGGGTGCCGCCGAGTCCCTTTTTGCGCATTGCGAGCAAATCGGACGGTAAACGAAAAAAACTAGAGGGTACACCATGCTGGTACCGAAGCTTAAAATCTCGTATTCGTCCCGTGACCTTGACCTTTAACCTCTAGGTGATTTTTTTGTTTTCCTGACGCAAGCTAGGGTGCCAGCGAGTCCCTTTTTTCCATTGCGAGCAGATCGATGGTAAACAAAAAACCTAGAGGGTACACAAGCTGGTACTGAAGCTTAAAATCTCGCATTCGTCCCCGTGACCTTGACCTTTGACATCTGGATTACTTTTTCTTTTCCCTGACGCAAGCTAACGTGCCGGCGAGTTCCTTTTTTCCCATTGCGAGCAAATCGGATTATAAACGAAAAAACTAGAGTGTACACAAGCTGGTACCGAAGCTTAAAATCTCGTATTCGTCCACGTGACCTTGATCTTTGAGATGTAGGCCATGTTTTGTTTTTCCTGACGCAAGGTGGGGTGACGGTGAGTTCATTTTTGCCCATTGCGAGCAAATCGGACGGTAAACGAAAAAAACTAGAGGGTACACCATGCTGGTACCGAAGGCTTAGAATCTCGTATTCGTCCCGGTGACCTTGACCTTTGACATCTGGATGACTTTTTGTTTTCCCTGACGCAAGCTAACGTGCCGGCGAGTTCTTTTTTTCCGATTGCGAGAAAATCGGATTGTAAACGAAAAAACTAGAGTGTACACAATCTGGTACCGAAGCTTAAAATCTCGTATTCGTCCCAGTGACCTTGACCTTTGACCTCTAGGCGATGTTTTATTTTCCTCACGCAAGCTAAGGTGCCGGCGAGTCCCTTTTTGCCCATTGCGAGCAAATCGAACGGTAAACGAAAAAACTAGAGGGTACACAAGCTGGTACCCAAGCTTAAAATCTCGTATTCGTCCCCGTGACCTTGACCTTTGACCTATAGGTGATGTTTTGTTTTTCCTAACGCAAGCTAATGTGCCGGCGAGTCCCTTTTTGCCCATTGCGAGCAAATCGAACGGTAAACGAAAAAACTAGAGGGTACACAAGCTGGTACCGAAGCTTAAATTCTTGTATTCGTCCCCGTGGCCTTGACCTTTGACCTCTAGGTGATTTTTGTTTTCCTTGAGGCAAGCTAGGGTGCCAGCAAGTCCCTTTTTTCCATTCTGAGTAGATCAAAGGGTAAACAAAAAACCTAGAGAGTACACAAGCTGGTACTGAAGCTTAAAATCTCGTATTCGTCCCCGTGACCTTGACCTTTGACATCTGGATGACTTTTTGTTTTCCCTGACGCAAGCTAACGTGACGGCGAGTTCCTTTTTTCCCATTGCGAGCAAATCGGATTATAAACGAAAAAACTAGAGTGTACACAAGCTGGTACCGAAGCTTAAAATCTCGTATTCGTCCCCGTGACCTTGATCTTTGAGTCCTAGGCCATGTTTCGTTTTTCCTGACGCAAGGTGGGGTGCCTGTGAGTTCCTTTTTGCCCCTTGCGAGCAAATCGGACGGTAAACGAAAAAACTAGAGGGTACACCATGCTGGTACCGAAGGCTTAGAATCTCGTATTCGTCCCCGTGACCTTGACCTTTGACATCTGGATGACTTTTTGTTTTCCCTGACGCAAGCTAACGTGCCGGCGAGTTCTTTTTTTCCCATTGCGAGAAAATCGGATTGTAAACGAAAAAACTAGAGTGTACACAAGCTGGTACCGAAGCTTAAAATCTCGTATTCGTCCCAGTGACCTTGACCTTTGACCTCTAGGCGATGTTTTGTTTTTCCTCACGCAAGCTAAGGTGCCGGCGAGTCCCTTTTCGGCCATTGCGAGCATATCGGACGGTAAACGAAAAACAACTAGAGGGTACACAAGCTGGTACCGAAGCTTAAAATCTCGTATTCGTCCCAGTGACCTTGACCTTTGACATCTGGATGACTTTTTGTTTTTTTTCTGACGGAAGGTGGGGTGCCGGCGAGTCCCTTTTTCCCCCTTGCGAGCAAATCGGACGGTAAACGAAAAAACTATGGGGTACACAAGCTGGTATCGAAGCTTAAAATCTCGCAGTTGTCCCCGTGACCTTGACCTTTGACCTCTAGGTGTTTTTTTATGATGCAAGCTGGGATGCCGGCGAGTCTCTTTTCGGCCATTGCGAGTAAATCGGACGGTAAACGAAAAAAAACTAGAGGGTACACAAGCTGGTACCGAAGCTTAAAATCTTGTATTCGTCCCAGTGAACTTGACCTTTGACATCTGGATGACTTTTTGTTTTTCCTGACGCAAGGTGGGGTGCCGGCGAGTCCCTTTTTCCCCGTTGCGAGCAAATCAGACGGTAAACGAAAAAACTAGAGGGTACACCATGCTGGTACCGAAGCTTAGAATCTCGTATTCGTCCCAGTGACTTTTACCTTTGAACTCTAGGTGATGTTTTGTTTTACCTGACGCAAGCTGGGGTGCCGCCGAGTCACTTTTTGCGCATTGCGAGCAAATCGGACGGTAAACGAAAAAAACTAGAGGGTACACCATGCTGGTACCGAAGCTTAAAATCTCGTATTCGTCCCGTGACCTTGACCTTTAACCTCTAGGTGATTTTTTTTGTTTTTCCTGACGCAAGCTGGGGTGCCTGCGAGTCCCTTTTTGCCCATTGCGAGCAAATGGGACGGTAAACGAAAAACTAGAGGGTACACAAGCTAGTACCGAAGCTTAAAATCTGGTATTCGTCCCCGTGACCTTGACCTTTGACCTGTAGGTAATTTTTCGTTTATCCTGACGCAAGCTGGGATGCCGACGAGTCCCTTTTTGTGCATTGCGAGCAAATCGAACGGTAAACGAACAAACTAGAGGGTACACCATGCTGGTACCGAAGCTTAGAACCTCGTATTCGTCCCCGTGACCTTGACCTTTCACCTCTGAATGACTTTTTGTTTTCCCTGACACAAGCTAAGGTGCCAGCGAGTTCCTTTTTGCCCATTGCGAGCAAATCGGATTGTAAACTAAACAAACTAGAGGGTGCACCATGCTGGTACCGAAGCTTAAAATCTCGTATCCGTCTCAGTGACTTTTACCTTTGAACTCTAGGTGATGTTTTGTTTTACCTGACGCAAGCTGGGGTGCCGCCGAGTCCCTTTTTGCGCATTGCGAGCAAATCGGACGGTAAACGAAAAAAACTAGAGGGTACACCATGCTGGTACCGAAGCTTAAAATCTCGTATTCGTCCCGTGACCTTGACCTTTAACCTCTAGGTGATTTTTTGTTTTTCCTGACGCAAGCTAGGGTGCCAGCGAGTCCCTTTTTTCCATTGCGAGCAGATCGGATGGTAAACAAAAAACCTAGAGGGTACACAAGCTGGTACTGAAGCTTAAAATCTCGCATTCGTCCCCGTGACCTTGACCTTTGACATCTGGATGACTTTTTGTTTTCCCTGACGCAAGCTAACGTGCCGGCGAGTTCCTTTTTCCCATTGCGACCAAATCGGATTATAAACGAAAAAACTAGAGTGTACACAAGCTGGTACCGAAGCTTAAAATCTCGTATTCGTCCCTGTGACCTTGACCTTTGACCTATACGTGATTTTTTGTTTTCCCTGACGCAAGCTAGGGTGCCAGCGAGTCCCTTTTTTCCATTGCGAGCAGATCGGAGGGTAAACAAAAAACCTAGAGGGTACACAAGCTGGTACTGAAGCTTAAAATCTCGTATTCGTCCCCGTGACCTTGACCTTTGACATCTGGATTACTTTTTGTTTTCCCTGACGCAAGCTAACGTGCCGGCGAGTTCCTTTTTTTCCCATTGCGAGCAAATCGGATTATAAACGAAAAAACTAGAGTGTACACAAGCTGGTACCGAAGCTTAAAATCTCGTATTCGTCCCCGTGACCTTGATCTTTGAGATGTAGGCCATGTTTTGTTTTTCCTGACGCAAGGTGGGGTGACGGTGAGTTCATTTTTGCCCATTGCGAGCAAATCAGACGGTAAACGAAAAAAACTAGAGGGTACACCATGCTGGTACCGAAGGCTTAGAATCTCGTATTCGTCCCCGTGACCTTGACCTTTGACATCTGGATGACTTTTTGTTTTCCCTGACGCAAGCTAACGTGCCGGTGAGTTCTTTTTTTCCCATTGCGAGAAAATCGGATTGTAAACGAAAAAACTAGAGTGTACACAATCTGGTACCGAAGCTTAAAATCTCGTATTCGTCCCAGTGACCTTGACCTTTGACCTCTAGGCGATGTTTTATTTTCCTCACGCAAGCTAAGGTGCCGGCGAGTCCCTTTTTGCCCATTGCGAGCAAATCGAACGGTAAACGAAAAAACTAGAGGGTACACAAGCTGGTACCCAAGCTTAAAATCTCGTATTCGTCCCCGTGACCTTGACCTTTGACCTATAGGTGATGTTTTGTTTTTCCTAACGCAAGCTAATGTGCCGGCGAGTCCCTTTTTGCCCATTGCGAGCAAATCGAACGGTAAACGAAAAAACTAGAGGGTACACAAGCTGGTACCGAAGCTTAAATTCTTGTATTCGTCCCCGTGGCCTTGACCTTTGACCTCTAGGTGATTTTGTGTGTTTTCTTGACGCAAGCTGGGATGCCAGCGAGTCCCTTTTTGCCCATTGCGAACAAATCGGACGATAAACGAGAAAAGTAGAGGGTACACAAGCTGGTAACGAAGCTTAAAATCTCGTATTCGTCTCTGTGACCTTGACCTTTGACCTCTAGGTTATTTTTTTTTCCTAACGCAAGGTGAGGTGCCGTTAAGTCCCTTTTTCCCCATTTCGATCAAATCGGACGGTAAACGAAAAAACTAGAGGGTACACCATGCTGGTACCGAAGGCTTAGAATCTCGTATTCTTCCCCGTGACCTTGACCTTTGACATCTGGATGACTTTTTGTTTTCCCTGACGCAAGCTAACGTGCCGGCGAGTTCCTTTTTCCCATTGTGAGCAAATCGGATTGTAAACGAAACAACTAGAGTGTACACAAGCTGGTACCGAAGCTTAAAATCTCGTATTCGTCCCCGTGACCTTGACCTTTGACCTCTAGGCGATGTTTTGTTTTTCCTGACGCAAGCTAAGTTGCCGGCGAGTCCCTTTTTGCCCATTGCGAGCAAATCGGACGGTAAACGAAAATAAATAGAGGGTACACAAGCTGGTACCGAAGCTTAAAATCTCGTATTCGTCCCCGTGACCTTGACCTTTGACCTCTAGGGGATGTTTTGTTTTTCCTGACGCAAGCTAAGGTGCCGGCGAGTCCCTTTTTGCCCATTGCGAGCAAATCGGACGGTAAACGAAAATAAATAGAGGGTACACAATCTGGTACCGAACCTTAAAATCTCGTATTCGTCCCCGTGACCTTGACCTTTGACCTCTAGGTGATTTTGTGTGTTTTTCTGACGCAAGCTGGGGTGCCGGCAAGTCCCTTTTTGCCCATTGCGAGCAAATCGGACGGTAAACGAGAAAAGTAGAGGGTACACAAGCTGGTACCGAAGCTTAAAATCTCGTATTCGTCCCTGTGACCTTGACCTTTGACCTCTACCTGATTTTTTGTTTTTCCTGACGCAAGCTAGGGTGCCAGCGAGTCCCTTTTTTCCATTGCGAGCAGATCGGATGGTAAACAAAAAACCTAGAGGGTACACAAGCTGGTACTGAAGCTTAAAATATCGTATTCGTCCCCGTGACCTTGACCTTTGACATCTGGATGACTTTTTGTTTTCCCTGACGCAAGCTAACGTGCCGGCGAGTTCCTTTTTTCCCATTGCGAGCAAATCGGATTATAAACGAAAAAACTAGAGTGTACACAAGCTGGTACCGAAGCTTAAAATCTCGTATCCGTCCCTGTGACCTTGACCTTTGACCTCTAGGTGATTTTTTGTTTTTCCTGACGCAAGCTGGGGTGTCTGCGAGTCCCTTTTTGCAAATTACGAGCAAATGGGACGGTAAACGAAAAAGCTGGAGGGTACACAAACTGGCACCGAAGCTTAAAATCTCGTATTCGTCCCCGTGACCTTGACCTTTGACCTCTGGATAATGTTTTGTTTTTCCTGACGTAAGGTTGGGTGCCGGCGAGTCCCTTTTGCCCATTGCGAGCAAATCAGACAGTAAACGAAAAAACTAGAGGGTACACCATGCTGGTACCGAAGCTTAGAATCTCGTATTCGTCCCCGTGACCTTGACCTTTGACCTCTGGATGACTTTTTGTTTGTCCTGACGCAAGCTAACGTGCCGGCGAGTCCCTTTTTGCCCATTGCGAGCAAATGGGACGGTAAACGAAAAAACTAGAGGGTACACAAGCTAGTACCGATGCTTAAAATATGGTATTCGTCCCCGTGACCTTGACCTTTGACCTCTAGGTGATGTTTTGTTTTTCCTGACGCAAGCTGGGGTGCCGTAGAGTCCATTTTTGCCCATTGCAAGCAAATCAGACGGTAAACGAAAAAAAAAACTAGAGGGTACACAAGCTGGTACCCAAGCTTAACATCTCGTATTCGTCCCCGTGACCTTGACTTTTGACCTCTAGGCGATGTTTTGTTTTTCCTGACGCAAGCTAAGGTGCCGGCGAGCGCCTTTTTGCCCGTTGCGAGCAGATCGAACGGTAAACGAAAAAACTAGAGGGTACACAAGCTGGTACCGAAGCTTAAATTCTTGTATTCGTACCCGTGGCCTTGACCTTTGACCTCTAGGTGATTTTGTGTGTTTTCCTGACGCAAGCTGGGATGCCTGCGAGTCCTTTTTCCCCATTGCGAGCAAATCGCACGATAAACGAGAAAAGTAGAGGGTACACAAGCTGGTACCGAAGCTTAAAATCTCGTATTCGTCCCTGTGACCTTGACCTTTGACCTCTAGGCGATTTTTTTTTCCTGACGCAAGGTGAGGTGCCGGTGAGTCCCTTTTTGCCCATTTCGAGCAAATTGGACGGTAAACGAAAAAACTAGAGGGTACACCATGCTGGTACCGAAGGCTTAGAATCTCGTATTCGTCCCCGTGACCTTGACCTTTGACATCTGGATGACTTTTTGTTTTTCCTGACGCAAGCTATCGTGCCGGCGAGTTCCTTTTTTCCCATTGTGAGCAAATCGGATTGTAAACGATACAACTAGAGTGTACACAAGCTGGTACCGAAGCTTAAAATCTCGTATTCGTCCCTTTGACCTTGACCTTGGACCTCTAGGTGATTTTTCGTTTATCCTGACGCAAGCTGGGATGGCGACGAGTCCCTTTTTGGGCATTGCGAGCAAATCGAACGGTAAACGAAAACACTAGAGGGTACACAAGCTGGTACCGAAGCCTAAAATATTGTATTCGTCCCAGTGGCCTTGACCTTTGACCTCTAGGTGATGTTTTGTTTTTCCTGACGCAAGCTAAGGTGCCGGCGAGTCAATTTTTGCCCATTGCGTGCAAATCGGACGGTAAACGAAAAAAACTAGAGGGTACACCATGCTGGTACCGAAGCTTAGAATCTCGTATTCGTCCCCGTGACCTTGACCTTTTACCTCTGAATGGCTTTTTGTTTTTCCTGACGCAAGCTAAGGTGCCGACGAGTTCCTTTTTGCCTATTGCGAGCAAATCGGATTGTAAACTAAACAAACTAGAGGGTACACCATGCTGTTACCGAAGCTTAGAATCTCGTATCCGTGCCAGTGACTTTTACCTTTGACGTCTAGGTGATGTTTTGTTTTACCTGACGCAAGCTGGGGTGCCGTCGAGTCCCTTTTTGCCCATTGCGAGAAATGGGACGATAAACGAGAAAAGTAGAGGGTACACCATGCTGGTACCGAAGCTTAAAATCTCGTATTCGTCCCCGTGACCTTGACCTTTAACCTCTAGGTGATGTTTTGTTTTTCCTGACGCAAGCTGGGGTGCCTTAGAGTCCATTTTTGCCCATTGCAAGCAAATCAGACGGTAAACGAGAAAAAAAAACTAGAGGGTACACAAGCTGGTACCCAAGCTTAACATCTCGTATTCGTCCCTGTGACCTTGACCTTGGACCTCTAGGTGATTTTTCGTTTATCCTGACGCAACCTGGGGTGCCGTAGAGTCCCTTTTTGCCCATTGCAAGCAAATCAGACTGTAAACGAAAAAAAACTAGAGGGTACACAAGCTGGTACCCAAGCTTAAAATCTCGTATTCGTCCCTGTGACCTTGACCTTTGACCTCTAGGTGATGTTTTGTTTTTCCTGACGCAAGCTAGGGTGCCAGCGAGTCCCTTTTTTTCCATTGCGAGCAGACCGGACGGTAAAAAAAAACCTAGAGGGTACACAAGCTGGTACTGAAGCTTAAAATCTCGTATTCGTACCCGTGACCTTGACCTTTGACATCTAGGTGATTTTGTGTTATTCCTGACGCAAGGTGGGGTGCCGGCGAGTCCCTTTTTCCCATTGCGAGCAAATCGGACGGTAAACGAAAAAACTAGAGGGTACACAAGCTGGTACCGAAGCTTAAAATCTGGTATTCGTCCCCGTGACCTTGACCTTGGACTTCTAGATGATTTTTCGTTGATCCTGACGCAAGCTGGGATGCCAGCGAGTCCTTTTTTGCCCATTGCGAGCAATTCGGACGATAAACGAGAAAAAAAACTAGAGGGTACACAAGCTGGTACCCAAGCTTAACATCTCGTATTCGTCCCTGTGACCTTGACCTTGGACCTCTAGGTGATTTTTCGTTTATCCTGACGCAACCTGGGGTGCCGTAGAGTCCCTTTTTGCCCATTGCAAGCAAATCAGACTGTAAACGAAAAAAACTAGAGGGTACACAAGCTGGTACCCAAGCTTAAAATCTCGTATTCGTCCCTGTGACCTTGACCTTTGACCTCTAGGTGATGTTTTGTTTTTCCTGACGCAAGCTAGGGTGCCAGCGAGTCCCTTTTTTCCATTGCGAGCAGACCGGACGGTAAAAAAAACCTAGAGGGTACACAAGCTGGTACTGAAGCTTAAAATCTCGTATTCGTACCCGTGACCTTGACCTTTGACATCTAGGTGATTTTGTGTTATTCCTGACGCAAGGTGGGGTGCCGGCGAGTCCCTTTTTCCCATTGCGAGCAAATCGGACGGTAAACGAAAAAAACTAGAGGGTACACAAGCTGGTACCGAAGCTTAAAATCTGGTATTCGTCCCCGTGACCTTGACCTTGGACTTCTAGATGATTTTTCGTTGATCCTGACGCAAGCTGGGATGCCAGCGAGTCCTTTTTTGCCCATTGCGAGCAATTCGGACGATAAACGAGAAAAGTAGAGGGTACACAAGCTGGTAACGAAGCTTACAATCTCGTATTCGTCTCTGTGACCTTGACCTTTGACCTCTAGGTGATTTTTTTTCCTGACGCAAGGTGAGGTGCCGGTGAGTCCCTTTTTGCCCATTTCGAGCAAATCGGACGGTAAACCAAAAAAACTAGAGGGTACACCATGCTGGTACCGAAGGCTTAGAATCTCGTATTCTTCCACGTGACCTTGACCTTTGACATCTGGATGACTTTTTGTTTTCCCTGACGCAAGCTAACGTGCCGGCGAGTTCCTTTTTCCCATTGTGAGCAAATCGGATTGTAAACGAAACAACTAGAGTGTACACAAGCTGGTACCGAAGCTTAAAATCTCGTATTCGTACCCGTGACCTTGACCTTTTCCCTCTAGGCGATGTTTTGTTTTTCCTGACGCAAGCTAAGGTGCCGGCGAGTCCCTTTTTGTCCATTGCAAGCAAATCGGACGGTAAACGAAAATAAATAGAGGGTACACAAGCTGGTACCGAAGCTGAAAATCTCGTATTCGTCCCCGTGACCTTGACCTTTGATCTCTAGGTGATTTTGTGTGTTTTTCTGACGCAAGCTGGGGTGCCGGTGAGTCCCTTTTTGCCCATTGCGAGCAAATCGGACGGTAAACGATAAAAGTAGAGGGTACACAAGCTGGTACCGAAGCTTAAAATATCGTATTCGTCCCTGTGACCTTGACCTTGGACCTCTAGGTGATTTTTCGTTTATCCTGACGCAAGCTGGGATGCCGACGAGTCCATTTTTGTGCATTCCGAGCAAATCAAACGGTAAACGAAAAAACTAGAGGGTACACAAGCTGGTAACGAAACTTAAATTCTAGTATTCGTCCCCGTGACCTTGACCTTGGACATCTAGGTAATTTTTTGTTTTACCTGACGCAAGCTGGGGTGCCGTCGAATCCCTTTTGCCCATTGCGAGCAAATCGGACGGTAAACGAAAAAACTAGAGGGTACACCATGCTGGTACCAAAGCTTAGAATCTCGCATTCGTCCCCGTGCCCTTGACCTTTGACCTCTGGATGACTTTTTGTTTTTCCTGACGCAAGCTGGGATGCTGACGAGTCCCTTTTGGCGCATTGCGATCAAATCGGACGGTAAACGAAAACAATAGAGGGTACACAAGCTGTTACCGAAGCTTAAAATATCGTATTCGTCCCCGTGACCATAACCTTTGACCTCTATGTGATTTTTTTTTGTTATTCCTGACGCAAGGTGGGGTGCCAGCGAGTCCCTTTTTCCCATTGCGAGCAAATCGGACGGTAAACGAAAAAACTAGAGGGTACACAAGCTGGTAACGAAGCTTAAATTCTGGTATTCGTCCCCGTGACCTTGACCTTGGACATCTAGGTGATTTTTCGTTTATCCTGACGCAAGCTGGGATGCCGACGAGTCCATTTTTGTGCATTGCGAGGATATCGAACGGTAAAAAAAAAAAATAGAGGGTACATAAGCCGGTACCGAAGCTTAAATTCTTGTATTCGTCCCCGTGGCCTTGACCTTTGACCACTAGGTGATTTTGTGTGTTTTCCTGACGCAAGCTGGGATGCCGGCGAGTCCCTTTTTGCCCATTGTGAGCAAATCGCACGATAAACGAGAAAAGTAGAGGGTACACAAGCTGGTACCGAAGCTTAAAATCTCGTATTCGTGCCTGTGACCTTGACCTTTGACCTCTACGTGATTTTTTGTTTTTCCTGACGCAAGCTAGGGTGCCAGCGAGTCCCTTTTTCCCATTGCGAGCAGAGCGGACGGTAAACAAAAAACCTAGAGGGTACACAAGCTGGTACTGAAGCTTAAAATCTCGTATTCGTCCCTGTGACCTTGACCATTGACCTCTAGGTAATTTTTTCTTATTCCTGCGCAAGGTGGGATGCCGGCGAGTCCCTTTTTCCCCCTTGCGAGCAAATCAGACGGTAAACGAAAAAACTAGAGGGTACACCATGCTGGTACCGAAGCTTAGAATCTCGTATTCTTCCCCGTGACCTTGACCTTTCACCTCTGAATGACTTTTTGTTTTCCCTGACACAAGCTAAGGTGCCAGCGAGTTCCTTTTTGCCCATTGCGAGCAAATCGGATTGTAAACTAAACAAACTAGAGGGTGCACCATGCTGGTACCGAAGCTTAAAATCTCGTATCCGTCCCAGTGACTTTTACCTTTGAACTCTAGGTGATGTTTTGTTTTACCTGACGCAAGCTGGGGTGCCGCCGAGTCCCTTTTTGCGCATTGCGACCAAATCGGACGGTAAACAAAAAAACTAGAGGGTACACCATGCTGGTACCGAAGCTTAAAATCTCGTATTCGTCCCGTGACCTTGACCTTTAACCTCTTGGTGATTTTTTTGTTTTTCCTGACGCAAGCTGGGGTGCCTGCGAGTCCCTTTTTGCCCATTGCGAGCAAATGGGACGGTAAATGAAAAAAAACTAGAGGGTACACAAGCTAGTACCGAAGCTTAAAATATGGTATTCGTCCCCGTGACCTTGACCTTTGACCTCTAGGTGATGTTTTGTTATTCCTGCGCAAGGTGGGGTGCCGGCGAGTCCCTTTTTCCCATTGCGAGCAAATCTGACGGTAAATGAAAAAACTAGAGGGTACACAAGCTGGAACCGAAGCTTAAAATCTGGTATTCGTCCCCGTGACCTTGACCTTGGACCTCTAGGTGATTTTTCGTTTATCCTGACGGAAGGTGGGATGCCGGCGAGTCCCTTTTTGCACATTGCAAGTAAATCTGATAGTAAACGAAAGAAGTAGAGGGTACACAAGCTGGTACCGAAGCTTAAAATCTCGTATTCGTCCCTGTGACCTTGACCTTTGACCTCTAGGTGATTTTTTTTTCTGACGCAAGGTGAGGTGCCGGTGAGTCCCTTTTTGCCCATTTCGAGCAAATTGGACGGTAAACGAAAAAACTAGAGGGTACACCATGCTGGTACCGAAGGCTTAGAATCTCGTATTCGTCCCCGTGACCTTGACCTTTGACATCTGGATGACTTTTTGTTTTCCCTGACGCAAGCTAACGTGCCGGCGAGTTCCTTTTTTCCCATTGTAAGCAAATCGGATTGTAAACGATACAACTAGAGTGTACACAAGCTGGTACCGAAGCTTAAAATCTCGTATTCGTCCCCGTGACCTTGACCTTTGACCTCTAGGCGAGGTTTTGTTTTTCCTGACGCAAGCTAAGGTGCCGGCGAGTCCCTTTTTGCCCATTGCGAGCAAATCTGACGGTAAACGAAAAAAATAGAAGGTACCCAAGCTGGTACCGAAGCTTAAAATCTCGTATTCGTCCCCGTGGCATTGCCCTTTGACCTCTAGATGATTTTGTGTGTTTTCCTGACGCAAGCTGGGATGCCAGCGAGTCCCTTTTTTCCCATTGCGAGCAAATCGGACGGTAAACGAGAAAAGTAGAGGGTACACAAGCTGGTACCGAAGCTTAAAATCTCGTATTCGTCCCTGTGACCTTGACCTTGGACATCTAGGTTATATTTCGTTTATCCTGACGCAAGCTGGGATGCCGACGAGTCCCTTTTTGTGCATTGCGAGCAAATCGAACAATAAACGAAAAAACTAGAGGGTACACAAGCTGGTACCGAAGCTTAAAATCTTGTATTCGTCCCTGTGACCTTGACCTTTGACCTCTAGGTGAGTTTTGTTTTTCCTGACGCAAGCTAAGGTGCCGGCGAGCCCCTTTTTGCCCATTACGAGCAAATCGAACAGTAAACGAAAAAACTAGAGGGTACACAAACTGGTACCGAAGCTTAAATTCTTGTATTCGTCCCCGTGGCCTTGACCTTTGACCTCTAGGTGATTTTGTGTGTTTTCCTGACGCAAGCTGGGATGCCGGCGAGTCCCTTTTTGCCCATTGCGAGCAAATCGCACGATAAACGAGAAAAGTAGAGGGTACAAAAGCTGGTACCGAAGCTTAAAATCTCGTATTCGTGCCTGTGACCTTGACCTTTGACCTCTACGTGATTTTTTGTTATTCCTGACGCAAGCTAGGGTGTCAGCGAGTCCCTTTTTTCCATTACGAGCAGACCGGACGGTAAACAAAAAACCTAGAGGGTACACAAGCTGGTAGTGAAGCTTAACATCTCGTATTCCTACCCGTGACCTTGACCTTTGAGCTCTAGGTGATTTTTTGTTATTCCTGACGCAAGGTGGGTTGCCGGCGAGTCCCTTTTTCCCATTGCGAGCAAATCGGACGGTAAACGAAAAAACTAGAGGGTACACAAGCTGGTACCGAAGCTTAAAATCTGGTATTCGTCCCCGTGACCTTGACCTTGGACCTCTAGGTGATTTTTCGTTGATCCTGACGCAAGCTTGGATGCCGACGAATCCCTTTTTGCCCATTGCGAGCAAATCGAACAGTAAACGAAAAAACTAGAGGGTACACAAGCTGGTACCGAAGCTTAAAATCTTGTATTCGTCCCCGTGGCCTTGATCTTTGACCTCTAGGTGATGTTTTGTTTTTCCTGACGCAAGCTGGGGTGCCGTAGAGTCCCTTTTTTCCCATTCCAAGCAAATCAGACGGTAAACGAAAACAAACTAGAGGGTAGACCATGCTGGTACCGAAGCTTAGAATCTCGTATTCGTCCCAGTGACTTTTACCTTTGACCTCTAGGTGATGTTTTGTTTTACCTGGCGCAAGCTGGGGTGCTGTCGAGTCCCTTTGCCCATTGCGAGCAAATCGGACGGTAAACGAAAAAACTAGAGGGTACACCATGCTGGTACCAAAGCTTAGAATCTCGCATTCGTCCCCGTGACCTTGACCTTTGACTTCTGGATGACTTTTTGTTTTTCCTGACGCAAGCTAACGTGCCGGCGAGTTCCTTTTTGCCCATTGCGAGAAAAAAGGATTGTAAACTAAGAAACTAGAGGGTACACCATGCTGGTACCGAAGCTTAGAATCTCGTATTCGTCCCCGTGACCTTTACCTTTGACCTCTAGGTGATGTTTTGTTTTACCTGACGCAAGCTGGGGTGCCGTCGAGTCCCTTTTTGCCCATTGCAAGCAAATCGGGCGGTAAACTAAAAAAAACTAGAGGGTGCACAAGCTGGTACCGAAGCTTAAAATCTCGTATTCGTCCCCGTGACCTTGACCTTTGACATCTGGATTACTTTTTGTTTTCCCTGACGCAAGCTAACGTGCCGGCGAGTTCCTTTTTTCCCATTGCGAGCAAATCGGATAATAAACGAAAAAACTAGAGTGTACACAAGCTGGTACCGAAGCTTAAAATCTCGTATTCGTCCCCGTGACCTTGATCTTTGAGATGTAGGCCATGTTTTGTTTTTCCTGACGCAAGGTGGGGTGACGGTGAGTTCATTTTTGCCCATTGCGAGCAAATCGGACGGTAAACGAAAAAAACTAGAGGGTACACCATGCTGGTACCGAAGGCTTAGAATCTCGTATTCGTCCCCGTGACCTTGACCTTTGACATCTGGATGACTTTTTGTTTTCCCTGACGCAAGCTAACGTGCCGGCGAGTTCTTTTTTCCCATTGCGAGAAAATCGGATTGTAAACGAAAAAACTAGAGTGTACACAATCTGGTACCGAAGCTTAAAATCTCGTATTCGTCCCAGTGACCTTGACCTTTGACCTCTAGGCGATGTTTTATTTTCCTCACGCAAGCTAAGGTGCCGGCGAGTCCCTTTTTGCCCATTGCGAGCAAATCGAACGGTAAACGAAAAAAACTAGAGGGTACACAAGCTGGTACCCAAGCTTAAAATCTCGTATTCGTCCCCGTGACCTTGACCTTTGACCTATAGGTGATGTTTTGTTTTTCCTAACGCAAGCTAATGTGCCGGCGAGTCCCTTTTTGCCCATTGCGAGCAAATCGGACGGTAAACGAGAAAAGTAGAGGGTACACAAGCTGGTACCGAAGCTTAAAATCTCGTATTCGTCCCTGTGACCTTGACCTTTGACCTCTACGTGATTTTTGTTTTCCTTGACGCAAGCTAGGGTGCCAGCAAGTCCCTTTTTTCCATTCTGAGTAGATCAAAGGGTAAACAAAAAACCTAGAGGGTACACAAGCTGGTACTGAAGCTTAAAATCTCGTATTCGTCCCCGTGACCTTGACCTTTGACATCTGGATGACTTTTTGTTTTCCCTGACGCAAGCTAACGTGCCGGCGAGTTCCTTTTTTCCCATTGCGAGCAAATCGGATTATAAACGAAAAAACTAGAGTGTACACAAGCTGGTACCGAAGCTTAAAATCTCGTATTCGTCCCCGTGACCTTGATCTTTGAGTCCTAGGCCATGTTTCGTTTTTCCTGACGCAAGGTGGGGTGCTGGTGAGTTCCTTTTTGCCCCTTGCGAGCAAATCGGACAGTAAACGAAAAAACTAGAGGGTACACCATGCTGGTACCGAAGGCTTAGAATCTCGTATTCGTCCCCGTGACCTTGACCTTTGACATCTGGATGACTTTTTGTTTTCCCTGACGCAAGCTAACGTGCCGGCGAGTTCTTTTTTTCCCATTGCGAGAAAATCGGATTGTAAACGAAAAAACTAGAGTGTACACAAGCTGGTACCGAAGCTTAAAATCTCGTATTCGTCCCAGTGACCTTGACCTTTGACCTCTAGGCGATGTTTTGTTTTTCCTCACGCAAGCTAAGGTGCCGGCGAGTCCCTTTTCGGCCATTGCGAGCATATCGGACGGTAAACGAAAAACAACTAGAGGGTACACAAGCTGGTACAAAAGCTTAAAATCTCGTATTCGTCCCCGTGACCTTGACCTTTGACCTCTAGGCGATGTTTTGTTTTTTCTGACGGAAGGTGGGGTGCCGGCGAGTCCCTTTTTCCCCCTTGCGAGCAAATCGGACGGTAAACGAAAATAAATAGAGGGTACACAAGCTGGTACCGAAGCTTAAAATCTCGTATTCGTCCCCGTGACCTTGACCTTTGACCTCTAGGTGATTTTGTGTGTTTTCCTGACGCAAGCTGGGGTGCCGGCAAGTCCCTTTTTGCCCATTGCGAGCAAATCGGACGGTAAACGAGAAAAGTAGAGGGTACACAAGCTGGTACCGAAGCTTAAAATCTCGTATTCGTCCCTGTGACCTTGACCTTTGACCTCTACCTGATTTTTTGTTTTTCCTGACGCAAGCTAGGGTGCCAGCGAGTCCCTTTTTTCCATTGCGAGCAGATCGGATGGTAAACAAAAAACCTAGAGGGAACACAAGCTGGTACTGAAGCTTAAAATATCGTATTCGTCCCCGTGACCTTGACCTTTGACATCTGGATGACTTTTTGTCTTCCCTGACGCAAGCTAACGTGCCGGCGAGTTCCTTTTTTCCAATTGCGAGCAAATCGGATTATAAACGAAAAAACTAGAGTGTACACAAGCTGGTACCGAAGCTTAAAATCTCGTATCCGTCCCCGTGACCTTGACCTTTGACCTCTAGGTGATTTTTTGTTTTTCCTGACGCAAGCTGGGGTGTCTGCGAGTCCCTTTTTGCAAATTACGAGCAAATGGGACGGTAAACGAAAAAGCTGGAGGGTACACAAACTGGCACCGAAGCTTAAAATCTCGTATTCGTCCCCGTGACCTTGACCTTTGACCTCTGGATAATGTTTTGTTTTTCCTGACGTAAGGTTGGGTGCCGGCGAGTCCCTTTTTGCCCATTGCGAGCAAATCAGACAGTAAACGAAAAAACTAGAGGGTACACCATGCTGGTACCGAAGCTTAGAATCTCGTATTCGTCCCCGTGACCTTGACCTTTGACCTCTGGATGACTTTTTGTTTGTCCTGACGCAAGCTAACGTGCCGGCGAGTCCCTTTTTGCCCATTGCGAGCAAATGGGACGGTAAACGAAAAAACTAGAGGGTACACAAGCTAGTACCGATGCTTAAAATATGGTATTCGTCCCCGTGACCTTGACCTTTGACCTCTAGGTGATGTTTTGTTTTTCCTGACGCAAGCTGGGGTGCCGTAGAGTCCATTTTTGCTCATTGCAAGCAAATCAGACGGTAAACGAAAAAAAAACTAGAGGGTACACAAGCTGGTACCCAAGCTTAACATCTCGTATTCGTCCCCGTGACCTTGACTTTTGACCTCTAGGCGATGTTTTGTTTTTCCTGACGCAAGCTAAGGTGCCGGCGAGCGCCTTTTTGCCCGTTGCGAGCAGATCGAACGGTAAACGAAAAAACTAGAGGGTACACAAGCTGGTACCGAAGCTTAAATTCTTGTATTCGTACCCGTGGCCTTGACCTTTGACCTCTAGGTGATTTTGTGTGTTTTCCTGACGCAAGCTGGGATGCCTGCGAGTCCTTTTTCCCCATTGCGAGCAAATCGCACGATAAACGAGAAAAGTAGAGGGTACACAAGCTGGTACCGAAGCTTAAAATCTCGTATTCGTCCCTGTGACCTTGACCTTTGACCTCTAGGTGATTTTTTTTCCTGACGCAAGGTGAGGTGCCGGTGAGTCCCTTTTTGCCCATTTCGAGCAAATTGGACGGTAAACGAAAAAAACTAGAGGGTACACCATGCTGGTACCGAAGGCTTAGAATCTCGTATTCGTCCCCGTGACCTTGACCTTTGACATCTGGATGACTTTTTGTTTTCCCTGACGCAAGCTATCGTGCCGGCGAGTTCCTTTTTTCCCATTGTGAGCAAATCGGATTGTAAACGATACAACTAGAGTGTACACAAGCTGGTACCGAAGCTTAAAATCTCGTATTCGTCCCTGTGACCTTGACCTTGGACCTCTAGGTGATTTTTCGTTTATCCTGACGCAAGCTGGGATGGCGACGAGTCCCTTTTTGGGCATTGCGAGCAAATCGAACGGTAAACGAAAACACTAGAGGGTACACAAGCTGGTACCCAAGTTTAAAATCTCGTATTCGTCCCCGTGACCTTGACCTTTGACCTATAGGTGATGTTTTGTTTTTCCTAACGCAAGCTAATGTGCCCGCGAGTCCCTTTTTGCCCATTGCGAGCAAATCGAACGGTAAACGAAAAAAACTAGAGGGTACACAAGCTGGTACCGAAGCTTAAATTCTTGTATTCGTCCCCGTGGCCTTGACCTTTGACCTCTAGGTGATTTTGTGTGTTTTCTTGACGCAAGCTGGGATGCCAGCGAGTCCCTTTTTGCCCATTGCGAACAAATCGGACGATAAACGAGAAAAGTAGAGGGTACACAAGCTGGTAACGAAGCTTAAAATCTCGTATTCGTCTCTGTGACCTTGACCTTTGACCTCTAAGTTATTTTTTTTCCTAACGCAAGGTGAGGTGCCGGTGAGTCCCTTTTTGCCCATTTCGAGCAAATTGGACGGTAAACGAAAAAAACTAGAGGGTACACCATGCTGGTACCGAAGGCTTAGAATCTCGTATTCTTCCCCGTGACCTTGACCTTTGACATCTGGATGACTTTTTGTTTTCCCTGACGCAAGCTAACGTGCCGGCGAGTTCCTTTTTCCCATTGTGAGCAAATCGGATTGTAAACGAAACAACTAGAGTGTATACAAGCTGGTACCGAAGCTTAAAATCTCGTATTCGTCCCCGTGACCTTGACCTTTGACCTCTAGGCGATGTTTTGTTTTTCCTGACGCAAGCTAAGGTGCCGGCGAGTCCCTTTTTGCCCATTGCGAGCAAATCGGACGGTAAACGAAAATAAATAGAGGGTACACAAGCTGGTACCGAAGCTTAAAATCTCGTATTCGTCCCCGTGACCTTGACCTTTGACCTCTAGGTGATTTTGTGTGTTTTCCTGACGCAAGCTGGGGTGCCGGCAAGTCCCTTTTTGCCCATTGCGAGCAAATCGGACGGTAAACGAGAAAAGTAGAGGGTACACAAGCTGGTACCGAAGCTTAAAATCTCGTATTCGTCCCTGTGACCTTGACCTTTGACCTCTACCTGATTTTTTGTTTTTCCTGACGCAAGCTAGGGTGCCAGCGAGTCCCTTTTTTCCATTGCGAGCAGATCGGATGGTAAACAAAAAACCTAGAGGGTACACAAGCTGGTACTGAAGCTTAAAATATCGTATTCGTCCCCGTGACCTTGACCTTTGACATCTGGATGACTTTTGTTTTCCCTGACGCAAGCTAACGTGCCGGCGAGTTCCTTTTTTCCCATTGCGAGCAAATCGGATTATCAACGAAAAAACTAGAGTGTACACAAGCTGGCACCGAAGCTTAAAATCTCGTATCCGTCCCCGTGACCTTGACCTTTGACATCTAGGTGATTTTGTGTTTTTTCCTGACGCAAGCTGGGATGCCGCCGAGTCCCTTTTTGCCCATTGCGAGCAAATCGCACGATAAACGAGAAAAGTAGAGGGTACAAAAGTTGGTACCGAAGCTTAAAATCTCGTATTCGTGCCTGTGACCTTGACCTTTGACCTCTACGTGATTTTTTGTTATTCCTGACGCAAGCTAGGGTGTCAGCGAGTCCCTTTTTTTCCATTGCGAGCAGACCGGACGGTAAACAAAAAACCTAGAGGGTACACAAGCTGGTAGTGAAGCTTAACATCTCGTATTCCTACCCGTGACCTTGACCTTTGACCTCTAGGTGATTTTTTGTTATTCCTGACGCAAGGTGGGTTGCCGGCGAGTCCCTTTTTCCCATTGCGAGCAAATCGGACGGTAAACGAAAAAACTAGAGGGTACACAAGCTGGTACCGAAGCTTAAAATCTGGTATTCGTCCCCGTGACCTTGACCTTGGACCTCTAGGTGACTTTTCGTTGATCCTGACGCAAGCTGGGATGCCGACGAATCCCTTTTTGCCCATTGCGAGCAAATCGAACAGTAAACGAAAAAACTAGAGGGTACACAAGCTGGTACCGAAGCTTAAAATCTTGTATTCGTCCCCGTGGCCTTGATCTTTGACCTCTAGGTGATGTTTTGTTTTTCCTGACGCCAGCTGGGGTGCCGTAGAGTCCCTTTTTTCCCATTGCAAGCAAATCAGACGGTAAACGAAAACAAACTAGAGGGTAGACCATGCTGGTACCGAAGCTTAGAATCTCGTATTCGTCCCAGTGACTTTTACCTTTGACCTCTAGGTGATGTTTTGTTTTACCTGGCGCAAGCTGGGGTGCCGTCGAGTCCCTTTGCCCATTGCGAGCAAATCGGACGGTAAACGAAAAAACTAGAGGGTACGCCATGCTGGTACCAAAGCTTAGAATCTCGCATTCGTCCCCGTGACCTTGACCTTTGACCTCTGGATGACTTTTTGTTTTTCCTGACGCAAGCTAACGTGCCGGCGAGTTCCTTTTTGCCCATTGCGAGAAAAAAGGATTGTAAACTAAGAAACTAGAGGGTACACCATGCTGGTACCGAAGCTTAGAATCTCGTATTCGTCCCCGTGACCTTTACCTTTGACCTCTAGGTGATGTTTTGTTTTACCTGACGCAAGCTGGGGTGCCGTCGAGTCCTTTTTTGCCCATTGCAAGCAAATCGGACGGTAAACTAAAAAAAACTAGAGGGTACACAAGCTGGTACCGAAGCTTAAAATCTCGTATTCGTCCCCGTGACCTTGACCTTTGACATCTGGATTACTTTTTGTTTTCCCTGACGCAAGATAACGTGCCGGCGAGTTCCTTTTTTCCCATTGCGAGCAAATCGGATTATAAACAAAAAAACTAGAGTGTACACAAGCTGGTACCGAAGGCTTAGAATCTCGTATTCGTCCCCGTGACCTTGACCTTTGACATCTGGATGACTTTTTGTTTTCCCTGACGCAAGCTAACGTGCCGGCGAGTTCTTTTTTTCCCATTGCGAGAAATCGGATTGTAAACGAAAAAACTAGAGTGTACACAATCTGGTACCGAAGCTTAAAATCTCGTATTCGTCCCAGTGACCTTGACCTTTGACCTCTAGGCGATGTTTTATTTTCCTCACGCAAGCTAAGGTGCCGGCGAGTCCCTTTTTGCCCATTGCGAGCATATCGAACGGTAAACGAAAAAACTAGAGGGTACACAAGCTGGTACCCAAGCTTAAAATCTCGTATTCGTCCCCGTGACCTTGACCTTTGACCTATAGGTGATGTTTTGTTTTTCCTAACGCAAGCTAATGTGCCGGCGAGTCCCTTTTTGCCCATTGCGAGCAAATCGAACGGTAAACGAAAAAACTAGAGGGTACACAAGCTGGTACCGAAGCTTAAATTCTTGTATTCGTCCCCGTGGCCTTGACCTTTGACCTCTAGGTGATTTTGTGTATTTTCTTGACGCAAGCTGGGATGCCAGCGAGTCCCTTTTTGCCCATTGCGAACAAATCGGACGATAAACGAGAAAAGTAGAGGGTACACAAGCTGGTAACGAAGCTTAAAATCTCGTATTCGTCTCTGTGACCTTGACCTTTGACCTCTAGTTTTTTTTTTTTACTAACGCAAGGTGAGGTGCCGTTAAGTCCCTTTTTGCCCATTTCGATCAAATCGGACGGTAAACGAAAAAACTAGAGGGTACACCATGCTGGTACCGAAGGCTTAGAATCTCGTATTCTTCCCCGTGACCTTGACCTTTGACATCTGGATGACTTTTTGTTTTCCCTGACGCAAGCTAACGTGCCGGCGAGTTCCTTTTTCCCATTGTGAGCAAATCGGATTGTAAACGAAACAACTAGAGTGTACACAAGCTGGTACCGAAGCTTAAAATCTCGTATTCGTCCCCGTGACCTTGACCTTTGACCTCTAGGCGATGTTTTGTTTTTCCTGACGCAAGCTAAGGTGCCGGCGAGTCCCTTTTTGCCCATTGCGAGCAAATCGGACGGTAAACGAAAATAAATAGAGGGTACACAAGCTGGTACCGAAGCTTAAAATCTCGTATTCGTCCCCGTGACCTTGACCTTTGACCTCTAGGTGATTTTGTGTGTTTTCCTGACGCAAGCTGGGGTGCCGGCAAGTCCCTTTTTGCCCATTGCGAGCAAATCGGACGGTAAACGAGAAAAGTAGAGGGTACACAAGCTGGTACCGAAGCTTAAAATCTCGTATTCGTCCCTGTGACCTTGACCTTTGACCTCTACCTGATTTTTTGTTTTTCCTGACGCAAGCTAGGGTGCCAGCGAGTCCCTTTTTTCCATTGCGAGCAGATCGGATGGTAAACAAAAACCTAGAGGGTACACAAGCTGGTACTGAAGCTTAAAATATCGTATTCGTCCCCGTGACCTTGACCTTTGACATCTGGATGACTTTTTGTTTTCCCTGACGCAAGCTAACGTGCCGGCGAGTTCCTTTTTTCCCATTGCGAGCAAATCGGATTATAAACGAAAAAACTAGAGTGTACACAAGCTGGTACCGAAGCTTAAAATCTCGTATCCGTCCCCGTGACCTTGACCTTTGACCTCTAGGTGATTTTTTGTTTTTCCTGACGCAAGCTGGGGTGTCTGCGAGTCCCTTTTTGCAAATTACGAGCAAATGGGATGGTAAACGAAAAAGCTGGAGGGTACACAAGCTGGCACCGAAGCTTAAAATCTCGTATTCGTCCCCGTGACCTTGACCTTTGACCTCTGGATAATGTTTTGTTTTTCCTGACGTAAGGTTGGGTGCCGGCGAGTCCCTTTTTGCCCATTGCGAGCAAATCAGACAGTAAACGAAAAAACTAGAGGGTACACCATGCTGGTACCGAAGCTTAGAATCTCGTATTCGTCCCCGTGACCTTGACCTTTGACCTCTGGATGACTTTTTGTTTGTCCTGACGCAAGCTAACGTGCCGGCGAGTCCCTTTTTGCCCATTTCGAGCAAATGGGACGGTAAACGAAAAAACTAGAGGGTACACAAGCTAGTACCGATGCTTAAAATATGGTATTCGTCCCCGTGACCTTGACCTTTGACCTCTAGGTGATGTTTTGTTTTTCCTGACGCAAGCTGGGGTGCCGTAGAGTCCATTTTTGCCCATTGCATGCAAATCAGACGGTAAACGGAAAAAAAAACTAGAGGGTACACAAGCTGGTACCCAAGCTTAACATCTCGTATTCGTACCCGTGACCTAGACTTTTGACCTCTAGGCGATGTTTTGTTTTTCCTGACGCAAGCTAAGGTGCCGGCGAGCGCCTTTTTGCCCGTTGCGAGCAGATCGAACGGTAAACGAAAAAACTAGAGGGTACACAAGCTGGTACCGAAGCTTAAATTCTTGTATTCGTACCCGTGGCCTTGACCTTTGACCTCTAGGTGATTTTGTGTGTTTTCCTGACGCAAGCTGGGATGCCGGCGAGTCCTTTTTCCCCATTGCGAGAAAATCGGACGATAAACGAGAAAAGTAGAGGGTACACAAGCTGGTACCGAAGCTTAAAATCTCGTATTCGTCCCTGTGACCTTGACCTTTGACCTCTAGGTGATTTTTTTTCCTGACGCAAGGTGAGGTGCCGGTGAGTCCCTTTTTGCCCATTTCGAGCAAATTGGACGGTAAACGAAAAAAACTAGAGGGTACACCATGCTGGTACCGAAGGCTTAGAATCTCGTATTCGTCCCCGTGACCTTGACCTTTGACATCTGGATGACTTTTTGTTTTCCCTGACGCAAGCTATCGTGCCGGCGAGTTCCTTTTTTCCCATTGTGAGCAAATCGGATTGTAAACGATACAACTAGAGTGTACACAAGCTGGTACCGAAGCTTAAAATCTCGTATTCGTCCCTGTGACCTTGACCTTGGACCTCTAGGTGATTTTTCGTTTATCCTGACGCAAGCTGGGATGGCGACGAGTCCCTTTTTGGGCATTGCGAGCAAATCGAACGGTAAACGAAAACACTAGAGGGTACACAAGCTGGTACCGAAGCTTAAAATATTGTATTCGTCCAAGTGGCCTTGACCTTTGACCTCTAGGTGATGTTTTGTTTTTCCTGACGCAAGCTAAGGTGCCGGCGAGTCCCTTTTTGCCCATTGCGTGCAAATCGGACGGTAAACGAAAAAAACTAGAGGGTACACCATGCTGGTACCGAAGCTTAAAATCTCGTATTCGTCCCCGTGACCTTGACCTTTAACCTCTAGGTGATGTTTTGTTTTTCCTGACGCAAGCTGGGGTGCCGTAGAGTCCATTTTTGCCCATTGCAAGCAAATCAGACGGTAAACAAAACAAAAAACTAGAGGGTACACAAGCTGGTACCCAAGCTTAACATCTCGTATTCGTCCCTGTGACCTTGACCTTGGACCTCTAGGTGATTTTCGTTTATCCTGACGCAACCTGGGGTGCCGTAGAGTCCCTTTTTGCCCATTGCAAGGAAATCAGACTGTAAACGAAAAAAAAAACTAGAGGGTACACAAGCTGGTACCCAAGCTTTAAATCTCGTATTCGTCCCTGTGACCTTGACCTTTGACCTCTAGGTGATGTTTTGTTTTTCCTGACGAAAGCTAAGGTGCCAGCGAGTCCCTTTTTTTTCCATTGCGAGCAGACCGGACGGTAAAAAAAACCCTAGAGGGTACACAAGCTGGTACTAAAGCTTAAAATCTCGTATTCGTACCCGTGACCTTGACCTTTGACATCTAGGTGATTTTGTGTTATTCCTGACGCAAGGTGGGGTGCCGGCGAGTCCCTTTTTCCCATTGCGAGCAAATCGGACGGTAAACGAAAAAACTAGAGGGTACACAAGCTGGTACCGAAGCTTAAAATCTGGTATTCGTCCCCGTGACCTTGACCTTGGACTTCTAGGTGATTTTTCGTTTATCCTGACGCAAGCTGGGATGCCAGCGAGTCTTTTTTTGCCCATTGCGAGCAATTCGGACGATAAACGAGAAAAGTAGAGGGTACACAAGCTGGTAACGAAGCTTAAAATCTCGTATTCGTCTCTGTGACCTTGACCTTTGACCTCTAGGTGATTTTTTTTTCCTGACGCAAGGTGAGGTGCCGGTGAGTCCCTTTTTGCCCATTGCGAACAAATCGGACGGTAAACCAAAAAACTAGAGGGTACACCATGCTGGTACCGAAGGCTTAGAATCTCGTATTCTTCCCCGTGACCTTGACCTTTGACATCTGGATGACTTTTTGTTTTCCCTGACGCAAGCTAACGTGCCGGCGAGTTCCTTTTTCCCATTGTGAGCAAATCGGATTGTAAACGAAACAACTAGAGTGTACACAAGCTGGTACCGAAGCTTAAAATCTCGTATTCGTACCCGTGACCTTGACCTTTTCCCTCTAGGCGATGTTTTGTTTTTCCTGACGCAAGCTAAGGTGCCGGCGAGTCCCTTTTTGTCCATTGCAAGCAAATCGGACGGTAAACGAAAACAACAGAGGGTACACAAGCTGTTACCGAAGCTTAAAATATCGTATTCGTCCCCGTGACCATAACCTTTGACCTCTATGTGATTTTTTTTTGTTATTCCTGACGCAACGTGGGGTGCCAGCGAGTCCTTTTTTCCCATTGCGAGCAAATCGGACGGTAAACGAAAAAACTAGAGGGTACACAAGCTGGTAACGAAGCTTAAATTCTGGTATTCGTCCCCGTGACCTTGACCTTGGACATCTAGGTGATTTTTCGTTTATCCTGACGCAAGCTGGGATGCCGACGAGTCCATTTTTGTGCATTGCGAGGATATCGAACGGTAAACAAAAAAAATAGAGGGTACATAAGCCGGTACCGAAGCTTAAATTCTTGTATTCGTCCCCGTGGCCTTGACCTTTGACCTCTAGGTGATTTTGTGTGTTTTCCTGACGTAAGCTGGGATGCCGGCGAGTCCCTTTTTGCCCATTGTGAGCAAATCGCACGATAAACGAGAAAAGTAGAGGGTACACAAGCTGGCACCGAAGCTTAAAATCTCGTATTCGTGCCTGTGACCTTGACCTTTGACCTCTACGTGATTTTTTGTTTTTCCTGACGCAAGCTAGGGTGCCAGCGAGTCCCTTTTTCCCATTGCGAGCAGAGCGGACGGTAAACAAAAAACCTAGAGGGTACACAAGCTGGTACTGAAGCTTAAAATCTCGTATTCGTCCCTGTGACCTTGACCATTGACCTCTAGGTAATTTTTTGTTATTCCTGCGCAAGGTGGGATGCCGGCGAGTCCCTTTTTCCCCCTTGCGAGCAAATCAGACGGTAAACGAAAAAACTAGAGGGTGCACCATGCTGGTACCGAAGCTTAGAATCTCGTATTCTTCCCCGTGACCTTGACCTTTCACCTCTGAATGACTTTTTGTTTTCCCTGACACAAGCTAAGGTGCCAGCGAGTTCCTTTTTGCCCATTGCGAGCAAATCGGATTGTAAACTAAACAAACTAGAGGGTGCACCATGCTGGTACCGAAGCTTAAAATCTCGTATCCGTCCCAGTGACTTTTACCTTTGAACTCTAGGTGATGTTTTGTTTTACCTGACGCAAGCTGGTGTGCCGCCGAGTCCCTTTTTGCGCATTGCGACCAAATCGGACGGTAAACAAAAAAACTAGAGGGTACACCATGCTGGTACCGAAGCTTAAAATCTCGTATTCGTCCCGTGACCTTGACCTTTAACCTCTTGGTGATTTTTTTGTTCTTCCTGACGCAAGCTGGGGTGCCTGCGAGTCCCTTTTTGCCCATTGCGAGCAAATGGGACGGTAAATTAAAAAAACTAGAGGGTACACAAGCTAGTACCGAAGCTTAAAATATGGTATTCGTCCCCGTGACCTTGACCTTTGACCTCTAGGTGATGTTTTGTTATTCCTGCGCAAGGTGGGGTGCCGGCAAGTCCCTTTTTCCCATTGCGAGCAAATCTGACGGTAAATGAAAAAAACTAGAGGGTACACAAGCTGGAACCGAAGCTTAAAATCTGGTATTCGTCCCCGTGGCATTGCCCTTTGACCTCTAGGTGATTTTGTGTGTTTTCCTGACGCAAGCTGGGATGCCAGCGAGTCCCTTTTTTCCCATTGCGAGCAAATCGGACGGTAAACGAGAAAAGTAGAGGGTACACAAGCTGGTACCGAAGCTTAAAATTTCGTATTCGTCCCTGTGACCTTGACCTTGGACCTCTAGGTTATATTTCGTTTATCCTGACGCAAGCTGGGATGCCGACGAGTCCCTTTTTGTGCATTGCGAGCAAATCGAACGGTAAACGAAAAAACTAGAGGGTACACAAGCTGGTACCGAAGCTTAAAATCTTGTATTCGTCCCTGTGACCTTGACCTTTGACCTCTAGGTGAGTTTTGTTTTTCCTGACGCAAGCTAAGGTGCCGGCGAGCCCCTTTTTGCCCATTACGAGCAAATCGAACAGTAAACGAAAAAACTAGAGGGTACACAAACTGGTACCGAAGCTTAAATTCTTGTATTCGTCCCCGTGGCCTTGACCTTTGACCTCTAGGTGATTTTGTGTGTTTTCCTGACGCAAGCTGGGATGCCGGCGAGTCCCTTTTTGCCCATTGCGAGCAAATCGCACGATAAACGAGAAAAGTAGAGGGTACAAAAGCTGGTACCGAAGCTTAAAATCTCGTATTCGTGCCTGTGACCTTGACCTTTGACCTCTACGTGATTTTTTGTTATTCCTGACGCAAGCTAGGGTGTCAGCGAGTCCCTTTTTTTCTATTGCGAGCAGACCGGACGGTAAACAAAAAACCTAGAGGGTA
This sequence comes from Chirona hameri, assembly GCA_036785665.1. Lineage (NCBI taxonomy): Eukaryota > Metazoa > Arthropoda > Thecostraca > Balanomorpha > Balanidae > Chirona > Chirona hameri. The sequence goes on from JAXIVJ010001534.1 coordinate 47,559, forward strand.
CACAAGCTGGTAGTGAAGCTTAACATCTCGTATTCCTACCCGTGACCTTGACCTTTGACCTCTAGGTGATTTTTTGTTATTCCTAACGCAAGGTGGGTTGCCGGCGAGTCCCTTTTTCCCATTGCGAGCAAATCGGACGGTAAACGAAAAAACTAGAGGGTACACAAGCTGGTACCGAAGCTTAAAATCTGGTATTCGTCCCCGTGACCTTGACCTTGTACCTCTAGGTGATTTTTCGTTGATCCTGACGCAAGCTGGGATGCCGACGAATCTCTTTTTGCCCATTGCGAGCAAATCGAACAGTAAACGAAAAAACTAGAGGGTACACAAGCTGGTACCGAAGCTTAAAATCTTGTATTCGTCCCCGTGGCCTTGATCTTTGACCTCTAGGTGATGTTTTGTTTTTCCTGACGCAAGCTGGGGTGCCGTAGGGTCCCTTTTTTCCCATTGCAAGCAAATCAGACAGTAAACGAAAACAAACTAGAGGGTAGACCATGCTGGTACCGAAGCTTAGAATCTCGTATTCGTCCCAGTGACTTTTACCTTTGACCTCTAGGTGATGTTTTGTTTTACCTGGCGCAAGCTGGGGTGCCGTCGAGTCCCTTTGCCCATTGCGAGCAAATCGGACGGTAAACGAAAAAACTAGAGGGTACACCATGCTGGTACCAAAGCTTAGAATCTCGCATTCGTCCCCGTGACCTTGACCTTTGACCTCTGGATGACTTTTTGTTTTTCCTGACGCAAGCTAACGTGCCGGCGAGTTCCTTTTTGCCCATTGCGAGAAAAAAGGATTGTAAACTAAGAAACTAGAGGGTACACCATGCTGGTACCGAAGCTTAGAATCTCGTATTCGTCCCCGTGACCTTTACCTTTGACCTCTAGGTGATGTTTTGTTTTACCTGACGCAAGCTGGGGTGCCGTCGAGTCCCTTTTTGCCCATTGCAAGCAAATCGGACGGTAAACTAAAAAAATCTAGAGGGTGCACAAGCTGGTACCGAAGCTTAAAATCTCGTATTCGTTCCCGTGACCTTGACCTTAGACCTATGTGATGTTTTATTTTTCCTGACGCAAGCTAGGGTGCCAGCGAGTCCCTTTTTTCCATTGCGAGCAGATCGGACAATAAACGAACAAACTAGGGGGTACACCATGCTGGTACCGAAGCTTAAAATCTCGTATTCGTCCAGAGGACCTTAACCTTTGACCTCTGGATTACTCTTTTTTTTTTTCCTGACGCAAGGTAACGTGCCGGCGATTCCCTTTTCGCCAATTGCAAGCAAATCGGACGGTAAACAAAAACAAAATAGAGGGTACACAAGCTGGTACCGGAGCTTGAAATTTCGTATTCGTCCCTGTGACCTTGACCTTTGACCTCTACGTGATTTTGTGTGTTTTCCTGACGCAAGCTAGGGTGCCAGCGAGTCCCTTTTTTCCATTGCGAGGAGATCGGACGGTAAACAAAAACCTAGAGGGTACACAAGCTGGTACCGAAGCTTAGAATCTCGTATTCGTCCCCGTGACCTTTACCTTTGACCTCTAGGTGATGTTTTGTTTTACCTCACGCAAGCTGGGGTGCCGTCGAGTCCCTTTTTGCCGATTGCAAGCAAATCGTACGGTAAACTAAAAAACTAGAGGGTACACAAGCTGGTACCGAAGCTTGAAATTTCGTATTCGTCCCCGTGACCTTGACCTTTGACCTCTATGTGATTTTTTTGTTATTCCTGACGCAAGGTGGGGTGCCGGCGAGTCCCTTTTTCCCATTGCGAGCAAATCGGACGGTAAACGAAAAAAACTAGAGGGTACACAAACTGTTAACGAAGCTTAAATTCTGGTATTCGTCCCCCTGACCTTGACCTTGGTCCTCTAGGTGATTTTTCGTTTATCCTGACGCAAGCTGGGATGCCGACGAGTCCATTTTTGTGCATTGCGAGCAAATCGAACGGTAAACGAAAAAACTAGAGGGTACACAAGCTGGTCCGATTGTTATCCGATTATCCGATTATGGTCCGATTATGGTCCGATACATTACCGTCCGATTTGCTCGCAATGGCCGAAAAGGGACTCGCCAGCACCTTAGCTTGCGTGAGGAAAAACAAAACATCGCCTAGAGGTCAAAGGTCAAGGTCACTGGGACGAATACGATATTTTAAGCTTCGGTACCAGCTTGTGTACACTCTAGTTGTATCGTTTACAATCCGATTTGCTCACAATGGGAAAAAAAGAACTCGCCGGCACGTTAGCTTGCGTCAGGGAAAACAAAAAGTCATCCAGATGTCAAAGGTCAAGGTCACGGGGACGAATACGAGATTCTAAGCCTTCGGTACCAGCATGGTGTACCCTCTAGTTTTTTCGTTTACCGTCCGATTCGCTCGCAATGGGCAAAAAGTGACTCGCCGGCTTCTTAGCTTGCGTCAGGAAAAACAAAACATCACCTAGAGGTCAAAGGTCAAGGTGACAGGGACCAATACGAGATTTTAAGCTTCGGTACCTGCTTGTGTACCCTCTACTTTTTTCGTTTACCGTCCGATTTGCTCGCAATGGACAAAAAAGGGACTCGCCGGCACCCCACCTTGCGTCAGGAAAAACAAAAAGTCATCCAGATGTCAAAGGTCAATGTCACTGGGACGAATATCAGATTTTAAGCTTCGGTACCAGCTTGTGTACACTCTAGTTTTTTCGTTTACAATCCGATTTTCTCGCAATGGGAAAAAAAGAACTCGCCGGGACGTTAGCTTGCGTCAGGGAAATTAAAAAGTCATCCAGATGTCAAAGGTCCAGGTCACGGGGACGAATACGAGATTCTAAGCCTTCGGTACCAGCATGGTGTACCCTCTAGTTTTTTTTCGTTTACCGTCCGATTTGATCGCAATGGGCAAAAATGGACTCACCGTCACCCCACCTTGCGTCAGGAAAATCAAAACATGGCCTAGAGCTCAAAGATCAAGGTCACGGGGACGAATACGAGATTTTAAGCTTCGGTACCAGCTTGTGTACACTCTAGTTTTTTCGTTTATAATCCGATTTGCTCGCAATGGGAAAAAAGGAACTCGCCGGCACGTTAGCTTGCGTCAGGGAGAACAAAAAGTCATCCAGATGTCAAAGGTCAAGGTCACGGGGACGAATACGAGATTTTAAGCTTCAGTACCAGCTTGTGTACCCTCTAGGTTTTTTGTTTACCATCTGATCTGCTCGTAATGGAAAAAATGGACTCGCTTTCACCCTAGCTTGCGTCAGGAAAAACAAAAAATCACGTAGAGGTCAAAGGTCAAGGTCACAGGGACGAATACGAGATTTTAAGCTTCGGTACCAGCTTGTGTATCCTCTACTTTTCTCGTTTACCGTCCGATTTGCTCGCAATGGGCAAAAAGGGACTCGCCGGAATCCCAGCTTGCGTCAGGGAAACACACAAAATCACGTAGAGGTCAAAGGTCAAGGCCACGGGGACGAATACAAGAATTTAAGCTTCGGTACCAGCTTGTGTACCCTCTAGTTTTTTCGTTTACTGTCCGATTTGCTCGCAATGGGAAAAAGGGACTCGCCGGCACCCCACCTTGCGTCAGAAAAAACACAAAAATCACATAGAGGTCAAAGATGAAGGTCACAGGCACGAATACGAGATTTTAAGCTTCGGTACCAGCTTGTGTACCCTCTAGTTTGTTTTCGTTTACCGTTTGATTTGCTTGCAATGGGCAAAAGGGGCTCCCCGGCACCTTACTTTGCGTCAGGAAAAACAAAACATCACCTAGAGGTCAAAGGTCAAGGCCACGGGGACGAATACAAGATTTTAAGCTTCAGTACCAGCTTGTGTACCCTCTAGTTTTTTCGTTTACCGTTCGATTTGCTTGCAATGCACATAAAAGGACTCGTCGGCATCCCAGCTTGCGTCAGGATAAACGAAAAATCACGTAGAGGTCCAAGGTCAAGGTCACAGGGACGAATACGAGATTTTAAACTTCGGTACCAGCTTGTGTACCCTTTACTTTTCTCGTTTACCGTCCGATTTGCTCGCAATGGGCAAAAAGGGACTCGCTGGCATCCCAGCTTGCGTCAGGAAAACACACAAAATCATCTAGAGGTCAAAGGTCAATGCCACGGGGACGAATACGAGATTTTAAGCTTCGGTACCAGCATGTGTACCTTCTATTTTTTTTTCGTTTACCGTCCGATATGCTCGCAATGGGCAAAAAGGGACTCGCCGGCACCTTAGCTTGCGTCAGGAAAAACAAAACATCGCCTAGAGGTCAAAGGTCAAGGTCACGGGGACGAATACGAGATTTTAAGCTTCGGTACCAGCTTGTGTACACTCTAGTTTTATCGTTTACAATCCGATTTGCTCACAATGAGAAAAAAGTTACTCGCCGGCACGTTAGCTTGCGTCAGGGAAATAAAAAGTCATCCAGATTTCAAAGGTCAAGGTCACGGGGACGAATACGAGATTCTAAGCCTTCGGTACCAGCATGGTGTACCCTCTAGTTTTTTCGTTTACCGTCAAATTTGCTCGAAATGGGCAAAAAGGGACTCACCGGTACCTCACCTTGCGTCAGGAAAAAAAAATCACCTAGAGGTCAAAGGTCAAGGTAACAGGGACGAATACGAGATTTTAAGCTTCGGTACCAGCTTGTGTACCCTCTACTTCTTTCGTTCACCATCAGATTTGCTTGCAATGTGCAAAAAGGGACTCGCCGGCATCCCTCCTTCCGTCAGGATAAACGAAAAATCACTTAGAGGTCCAAGGTCAAGGTCACGGGGACGAATACCAGATTTTAAGCTTCGGTTCCAGCTTGTGTACCCTCTAGTTTTTTCGTTTACCGTCAGATTTGCTCGCAATGGGAAAAAGGGACTCGCCGGCACCCCACCTTACGCCAGGAAGAACAAAAAATTACCTAGAGGTCAATGGTCAAGGTCACGGGGACGAATACGAGATTTTAAGCTTCAGTACCAGCTTGTGTACCCTCTAGGTTTTTTGTTTACCGTCCGGTCTGCTCGCAATGGGAAAAAGGGACTCGCTGGCACCCTAGCTTGGGTCAGGAAAAACAAAAAATCACGTAGAGGTCAAAGGTCAAGGTCACAGGCACGAATACGAGATTTTAAGCTTCGGTACCAGCTTGTGTACCCTCTACTTTTCTCGTTTATCGTGCGATTTGCTCGCAATGGGCAAAATGGGACTCGCCGGCATCCCAGCTTGCGTCAGGAAAACACACAAAATCACCTAGAGGTCTAAGGTCAAGGCCACGGGGACGAATACAAGAATTTAAGCTTCGGTACCAGCTTGTGTACCCTCTAGTTTTTCGTTTACCGTTCGATTTGCTCGCAACGGGCAAAAAGGCGCTCGCCGGCACCTTAGCTTGCGTCAGGAAAAACAAAACATCGCCTAGAGGTCAAAAGTCAAGGTCACGGGGACGAATACGAGATGTTAAGCTTGGGTACCAGCTTGTGTACCCTCTAGTTTTTTTTTCGTTTACCGTCTGATTTGCTTGCAATGGGCAAAAAGGGACTCTACGGCACCCCAGCTTGCGTCAGGAAAAACAAAATATCACCTAGAGGTCAAAGGTCAAGGTCACGGGGACGAATACCATATTTTAAGCTTCGGTACTAGCTTGTGTACCCTCTAGTTTTTCGTTTACCATCCCATTTGCTCGCAATGGGCAAAAAGGGACTCGCAGGCACCCCAGCTTGCGGCAGGAAAAAACAAAAAATCACCTAGAGGTTAAAGGTCAAGGTCACGGGACGAATACGAGATTTTAAGCTTCGGTACCAGCATGGTGTACCCTCTAGTTTTTTAGTGTACCGTCCGATTTGCTCGCAATGCGCAAAAAGGGACTCGGCGGCACCCCAGCTTGCGCCAGGTAAAACAAAACATCACCTTGAGTTCAAAGGTAAAAGTCACTGGGACGGATACGAGATTCTAAGCTTCGGTACCAGCATGGTGCACCCTCTAGTTTCTTTAGTTTACAATCCGATTTGCTTGCAATGGGCAAAAAGGAACTCGCTGGCACCTTAGCTTGTGTCAGGGAAAAAAAGTCATTCAGAGGTGAAAGGTCAAGGTCACGGGGACGAATACGAGATTTTCAGCTTCGGTACCAGCTTGTGTACACTCTAGTTGTATCGTTTACATTCCGATTTGCTCACAATGGGAAAAAAGGAACTCGCCGGCACGTTAGCTTGCGTCAGGGAAAACAAAAAGTCATCCAGATGTCAAAGGTCAAGGTCACGGGGACGAATACGAGATTCTAAGCCTTCGGTACCAGCATGGTGTACCCTCTAGTTTTTTCGTTTACCGTCCAATTTGCTCGAAATGGGCAAAAAGGGACTCACCGGCACCTCACCTTGGGTCAGGAAAAACAAAACATCACCTAGAGGTCAAAGGTAAAAGTCACTGGCACGGATACGAGATTCTAAGCTTCGGTAACAGCATGGTGTACCCTCTAGTTTGTTTAGTTTACAATCCGATTTGCTCGCATTGGGCAAAAAGGAACTCGCTGGCACCTTAGCTTGTGTCAGGGAAAAAAGGTCATTCAGAAGTGAAAGGTCAAGGTCACGGGGACGAATACGAGATTTTAAGCTTCGGTACCAGCTTGTGTACACTCTAGTTGTATCGTTTACAATCCGATTTGCTCACAATGGGAAAAAAGAAACTCGCCGGCACGTTATCTTGCGTCAGGGAAAACAAAAAGTCATCCAGAGGTAAAAGGTCAAGGTCACGGGGACGAATACGAGATTCTAAGCTTCGGTACCAGCATGGTGTACCCTCTAGTGTTTTCGTTTACCGTCTTATTTGCTCGCAAGGGGGAAAAAGAGACTCGCCGGCACCCCACCTTGCGTCAGGAAAAACAAAAAGTCATCCAGATGTCAAAGGTCAAGGTCACTGGGACGAATACGAGATTTTAAGCTTCGGTACCAGCTTGTGTACACTCTAGTTTTTTCGTTTACAATCCGATTTTCTCGCAATGGGAAAAAAAGAACTCGCCGGCACGTTAGCTTGCGTCAGGGAAAACAAAAAGTCATCCACATATCAAAGGTCAAGGTCACGGGGACGAATACGAGATTCTAAGCCTTCGGTACCAGCATGGTGTACCCTCTAGTTTTTTTGTTTACCGTCCGATTTGCTCGCAATGGGCAAACATGGACTCACCGTCACCCCACCTTGCGTCAGGAAAATCAAAACATGGCTTAGAGCTCAAAGATCAAGGTCACGGGGACGAATACGAGATTTTAAGCTTCGGTACCAGCTTGTGTACACTCTAGTTTTTTTGTTTATAATCCGATTTGCTCGCAATGGGAAAAAAAGAACTTGCCGGCACGTTAGTTTGCGTCAGGGAAAACAAAAAGTCATCCAGATGTCAAAGGTCAAGGTCACGGGGACGAATACGAGTTTTTAAGCTTCAGTACCAGCTTGTGTACCCTCTAGGTTTTTTGTTTACCATCCGATCTGCTCGCAATGGAAAAAAGGGACTCGCTGGCACCCTAGCTTGCGTCAGGAAAAACAAAAAATCACGTAGAGGTCAAAGGTCAAGGTCACAGGGACGAATACGATATTTTAAGCTTCGGTACCAGCTTGTGTACCCTCTAGTTTTCTCGTTTACCGTATAATTTGCTCGCAATGAGCAAAAAGGGACTCGCCAGCATCCCAGCTTGCGTCAGGAAAACACACAAAATCACCTAGAGGTCAAAGGTCAAGACCACGGGGACGAATACAAGAATTTAAGCTTCGGTACCAGCTTGTGTACCCTCTAGTTTTTTCGTTTACCGTTCGATATCCTCGAAATGCACACAAATGGACTCGTCGGCATCCTAGCTTGCGTCAGGATAAACGGAAAATCATATAGAGGTCCAAGGTCAAGGTCACGGGGACGAATACCAGAATTTAAGCTTCGTTACCAGCTTGTGTACCCTCTAGTTTTTTCGTTTGCCGTCCGATTTGCTCGCAATGGGATAAAGGGCTTGCCGGCACCCCACCTTGCGTCAGGAATACAAAAAAAAATCACATAGAGGTCAAAGGTGAAGGTCGCGGGGACGAATACGATATTTTAAGCTTCGGTAACAGCTTGTGTACCCTCTATTGTTTTCGTTTACAGTCCGATTTGATCGCAATGCGCAAAAAGGGACTCGTCGGCATCCCAGCTTGCGTCAGGAAAAACAAAAAAATCACCTAGAGTTCCAAGGTCAAGGTCACGGGGACGAATACGAAATTTCAAGCTTCGGTACCAGCTTGTGTACCCTCTAGTTTTTTTTGTTTACCGTCCGATTTGCTTGCAATTGGCGAAAAGGGAATCGCCGGCACGTTAGCTTGCGTCAGGAAAAAACAAAAAGTAATCCAGAGGTCAAAGGTTAAGGTCCTCTGGACGAATACGAGATTTTAAGCTTTGGTACCAGCATGGTGTACCCTCTAGTTTGTTCGTTTATTTTCCGATCTGCTCGCAATGGAAAAAAGGGACTCGCTGGCACACTAGCTTGCGTCAGGAAAAATAAAACATCACATAGATCAAAGGTCAAGGTCACGGGAACGAATACGAGATTTTAAGCTTCGGTACCAGCTTGTGTACCCTCTAGTTTTTTTTCTCGTTTACCGTCCGATTTGCTCGCAATGGCCGAAAAGGGACTCGCCGGCACCTTAGCTTGCGTGAGGAAAAACAAAACATCGCCTAGAGGTCAAAAGTCAAGGTCACTGGGACGAATACGAGATTTTATGCTTCGGTACCAGCTTGTGTACACTCTAGTTTTTTCGTTTACAATCCGATTTTCTCGCAATGGGAAAAAAGAACTCGCCGGCACGTTAGCTTGCGTCAGGGAAAACAAAAAGTCATCCAGATGTCAAAGGTGAAGGTCACGGGGACGAATACGAGATTTTAAGCTTCGGTACCAGCTTTTGTACCCTCTAGGTTTTTTGTTTACCCTGCGATCTGCTCGCAAAGGAAAAAAAGGGACTCGCTGGCACCCTAGCTTGGGTTAGGGAAAACAAAAAATCACGTAGAGGTCAAAGGTCAAGGTCACAGGGACGAATACGAGATTTTAAGCTTCGGTACCAGCTTGTGTACCCTCTACTTTTCTCGTTTACCGTCCGATTTGCTCGCAATGGGCAAAAAGGGACTCGCCGGCATCCCAGCTTGCGTCAGAAAAACACAAAAAATCACCTAGAGGTCAAAGGTGAAGGCCATGGGGACGAATACAAGAATTTAAGCTTCGGTACCAGCTTGTGTACCCTCTAGTTTTTTCGTTTACCGTTCAATTTGCTCGCAATGCACAAAAAGGGACTGGTCGGCATCCCAGCTTGCGTCAGGAAAACACACAAAATCACCTAGAGGTCAAAGGTGAAACTTTTTGTTTTCCCTGACGCAAGCTAACGTGCCGGCGAGTTCCTTTTTTCCCATTGCGAGCAAATCGGATTATAAACGAAAAAACTAGAGTGTACACAAGCTGGTACCGAAGCTGAAAATTTCGTATTCGTCCCCGTGACCTTGATCTTTGAGCTCTAGACCATTTTTTGTTTTTCCTGACGCAAGGTGGGGTGCCGGCGATTCCCTTTTTCCCCCTTGCGAGCAAATCGGACGGTAAACGAAAAAACTATCGGGTACACAAGCTGGTATCGAAGCTTAAAATCTCGCATTTGTCCCCGTGACCTTGACCTTTGACCTCTAGGTGGTTTTTTTTCTGACGCAAGCTGGGATGCCGGCGAGTCCTTTTTTGTCCATTGCGAGCAAATCGGACGGTAAACGAAAAAAGTAGAGGGTACACAAGCAGGTACCGAAGCTTAAAATATCGTATTGGTCCCTGTCACCTTGACCTTTGACCTCTAGGTGATGTTTTGTTTTTCCTGACGCAAGCTAAGGTGACGGAGAGTCACTTTTTGCCCATTGCGAGCAAATCGGACGGTAAACGAAAAAACTAGAGGGTACACAAGCTGGTACCGAAGCTTAAAATCTGGTATTCGTCCCCGTGACCTTGACCTTGGACCTTTAGGTGATTTTTCGTTTATCCTGACGCAAGCTGGGATGCCGACGAGTCCCTTTTTGTGCATTGCGAGCAAATTGAACGGTAAACGAAAAAACTAGAGGGCACAAAAACTGGTACCGAAGCTTAAAATATTGTATTCGTCCCCGTGGCCTTGATCTTTGACCTCTAGGTGATGTTTTGTTTTTCCTGACGCAAGCTGGGGTGCCGTAGAGTCCCTTTTTTCCCATTGCAAGCAAATCAGACGGTAAACAAAACAAAAAACTAGAGGGTACACCATGCTGGTACCGAAGCTTAAAATCTGGTATTCGTCCCCGTGACTTTGACCTTGGAACTCTAGGTGATTTTTAGTTGATCCTGACGCAAGCTGGGATGCCGACGAGTCCTTTTTTGTGCATTGCGAGCAAATCGAACGGTAAACGAACAAACTAGAGGGTACACCATGCTGGTACCGAAGCTTAGAATCTCGTATTCGTCCCCGTGACCTTGACCTTTCACCTCTGAATGACTTTTTGTTTTCCCTGACACAAGCTAAGCTGCCAGCGAGTTCCCTTTTTCCCATTGCGAGCAAATCGGATTGTAAACTAAAGAAACTAGAGGGTGCACCATGCTGGTACCGAAGCTTAAAATCTCGTATCCGTCCCAGTGACTTTTACCTTTGAACTCTAGGTGATGTTTTGTTTTACCTGACGCAAGCTGGGGTGCCGCCGAGTCCTTTTTTGCGCATTGCGAGCAAATCGGACGGTAAACGAAAAAAACTAGAGGGTACACCATGCTGGTACCGAAGCTTAAAATCTCGTATTCGTCCCGTGACCTTGACCTTTAACCTCTAGGTGATTTTTTGTTTTTCCTGACGCAAGCTAGGGTGCCAGCGAGTCCCTTTTTTCCATTGCGAGCAGATCGGATGGTAAACAAAAAACCTAGAGGGTACACAAGCTGGTACCGAAGCTTAAAATCTCGTATTCGTCCCCGTGACCTTGATCTTTGAGCTCTAGGCCATGTTTTGATTTTCCTGACGCAAGGTGGGGTGACGGTGAGTCCATTTTTGCCCATTGCGAGCAAATCGGACGGTAAACGAAAAAACTAGAGGGTACACCATGCTGGTACCCAAGGCTTAGAATCTCGTATTCGTCCCCGTGACCTTGACCTTTGACATCTGGATGACTTTTTGTTTTCCCTGACGCAAGCTAACGTGCCGGCGAGTTCTTTTTTTCCCATTGCGAGAAAATCAGATTGTAAACGAAAAAACTAGAGTGTACACAATCTGGTACCGAAGCTTCAAATCTCGTATTCGTCCCAGTGACCTTCACCTTTGACCTCTAGGCGATGTTTTGTTTTTCCTCACGCAAGCTAAGGTGCCGGCGAGTCCCTTTTCGGCCATTGCAAGCACATCGGACGGTAAACGAGAGAAAAAAAAACTAGAGGGTACACAAGCTGGTACCGAAGCTTAAAATCTCGTATTCGTCCCAGTGACCTTGACCTTTGACATCTGGATGGCTTTTTGTTTTTCCTGACGCAAGGTGGGGTGCCGGCGAGTCCCTTTTTCCCACTTGCGAGCAAATCGGACGGTAAACGAAAAAACTATCGGGTACACAAGCTGGTACCGAAGCTTAAATTCTTGTATTCGTCCCGGTGGCCTTCACCTTTGACCTCTAGGTGATTTTGTGTGTTTTCCTGACGCAAGCTAAGATGCCGACCCGTCCCTTTTTGTGCATTGCGAGCAAATTGAACGGTAAACGAAAAAACTAGAGGGTACACAAGCTGGTACCGAAGCTTAAATTCTTGTATTCGTCCCCATGGCCTTCACCTTTGACCTCTAGGTGATTTTGTGTGTTTTCCTGACGCAAGCTGGGATGCCGGCGAGTCCCTTTTTGCCCATTGCGAGCAAATCGGACGGTAAACGAGAAAAGTAGAGGGTACACAAGCTGGTACCGAAGCTTAAAATCTCGTATTCGTCCCTGTGACCTTGACCTTTGACCTCTACGTGATTTTTTGTTATCCCTGACCCAAGCTAGGGTGCCAGCGAGTCCCTTTTTTTCCTTTGCGAGCAGATCAGAGGGTAAACAAAAAACCTAGAGGGTACACAAGCTGGTACTGAAGCTTAAAATCTCGTATTCGTCCCCGTGACCTTCACCTTTGACATCTGAATTACTTTTTGTTTTCCCTGACGCAAGCTAACGTGCCGGCGAGTTCCTTTTTTCCCATTGCGAGCAAATCGGATTATAAACGAAAAAACTAGAGTGTACACAAGCTGGTACCGAAGCTTAAAATCTCGTATTCGTCCCGTGACCTTGATCTTTGAGCTCTAGGCCATGTTTTGTTTTTCCTGACGCAAGGTGGGGTGCCGGTGAGTCCCTTTTTGCCCCTTGCGAGCAAATCAGACGGTAAACGAAAAAACTAGAGGGTACACCATGCTGGTACCGAAGGCTTAGAATCTCGTATTCGTCCTCGTGACCTTGACCTTTGACATCTGGATGACTTTTTGTTTTCCCTGACGCAAGCTAACTTGCCGGCGAGTTCTTTTTTTCTTATTGCGAGAAAATCGGATTGTAAACGAAAAAACTAGAGTGTACACAAGCTGGTACCGAAGCTTAAAATCTCGTATTCGTCCCAGTGACCTTGACCTTTGACCTCTAGGCGATGTTTTGTTTTTCCTCACGCAAGCTAAGGTGCCGGCGAGTCCCTTTTCGGCCATTGCGAGCATATCGGACGGTAAACGAAAAAAAAACTAGAGGGTACACAAGCTGGTACCGAAGCTTAAAATCTCGTATTCGTCCCAGTGACCTTGACTTTTGACATCTGGATTACTTTTTGTTTTTCCTGACGCAAGGTGGGGTGCCGGCGAGTCCCTTTTCCCCCTTGCGAGCAAATCGGACGGTAAACGAAAAAACTATCGGGTACACAAGCTGGTATCGAAGCTTAAAATCTCGCATTTGTCCCCGTGACCTTGACCGTTGACCTCTAGGTGTTTTTTTTTTCTGACGCAAGCTGGGATACCGGCGAGTCCTTTTTTGTCCATTGCGAGCAAATCGGACGGTAAACGAAAAAAACTATCGGGTACACAAGCTGGTATCGAAGCTTAAAATCTCGCATTTGTGCCCGTGACCTTGACCTTTGACCTCTAGGTGTTTTTTTTTCTGACGCAAGCTGGGATGCCGGCGAGTCCCTTTTCGGCCATTGCGAGCAAATCGGACGGTAAACGAGAAAAAAAAACTAGAGGGTACACAAGCTGGTACCGAAGCTTAAAATCTCGTATTCGTTCCCGTGACCTTGACCTTTGATCTATGTGATGTTTTATTTTTCCTGATGCAAGCTAGTGTGCCAGCGAGTCCCTTTTTTCCATTGCGAGCAGATCGGAAAATAAACGAACAAACTAGAGGGTACACCATGCTGGTACCGAAGCTTAAAATCTCGTATTCGTCCAGAGGACCTTAACCTTTGACCTCTGGATTACTTTTTGTTTTTTCCTGACGCAAGCTAACGTGCCGGCGATTCCCTTTTCGCCAATTGCAAGCAAATCGGACGGTAAACAAAAAAAAAACTAGAGGGTACACAAGCTGGTACCGAAGCTTGAAATTTCGTATTCGTCCCCGTGACCTTGACCTTGGAACTCTAGGTGATTTTTTTGTTTTTCCTGACGCAAGCTGGGATGCCGACGAGTCCCTTTTTGCGCATTGCGATCAAATCGGACTGTAAACGAAAACAATAGAGGGTACACAAGCTGTTACCGAAGCTTAAAATATCGTATTCGTCCCCGCGACCTTGACCTTTGACCTCTATGTGATTTTTTTGTTATTCCTGACGCAAGGTGGGGTGCCGGCGAGTCCCTTTTTGCCCATTGCGAGCAAATGGGACGGTAAACGAAAACAAAAACTATAGGGTACACCATGCTGGTACCGAAGGCTTAGAATCTCGTATTCGTCCCTGTGACCTTGACCTTTGACATCTGGATGACTTTTTGTTTTCCCTGACGCAAGCTAACGTGCCGGCTAGTTCCTTTTTTCCCATTGCGAGTAAATCGCATTATAAACGAACAAACTAGAGTGTACACAAGCTGGTAACGAAGCTTAAAATCTCGTATTCGTCCCCGTGACCTTGACCTTTGACCTCTAGGCGATGTTTTGTTTTCCCTGACGCAAGCTAAGGTGCCGGCTAGTCCCTGTTTGCCCAATGCGAGCAAATAGGACGGTAAACGAAAAATAAACTAGAGGGTACACAAGCTGGTACCGAAGCTTAAAATCTCGTATTCGTCCCAGTGACCTTGACCTTTGACATCTGGATGACTTTTTGTTTTTCCTGACGCAAGGTGGGGTGCCGGTGAATCCCTTTTTGCCCATTGCGAGCAAATGGGACGGTAAACGAAAAAACTAGAGGGTACACCATGCTGGTACCGAAGGCTTAGAATCTCGTATTCGTCCCCGTGACTTTGACCTTTGACATCTGGATGACTTTTTGTTTTCCCTGACGCAAGCTAACGTGCCGTCGAGTTCCTTTTTTCCCATTGCGAGAAAATCGAATTGTAAACGGAAAACTAAAGTGTACACAAGCTGGTACCGAAGCTTAAAATATCGTATTCGTCCCAGTGACCTTGACCTTTGACCTCTAGGCGATGTTTTGTTTTCCCTGAAGCAAGCTAAGGTGCCGGCGAGTCCCTTTTCGCCCATTGCGAGCAAATCGGACGGTAAACGAAAAAAAACTAGAGGGTACACCATGCTGGTACCGAAGGCTTAGAATCTGGTATTCGTCCCAGTGACCTTGACCTTTGACATCTGGATGACTTTTTGTTTTCCCTGACGCAAGGTGGGGTGCCGGTGAGTCTCTTTTTGCCCATTGGGAGAAAATCGGACGGTAAACGAAACAAATAGAGGGTACACCATGCTGGTACCGAAGGCTTAGAATCTGGTATTCGTCCCCGTGACCTTGACCTTTGACATCTGGATAACTTTTTGTTTTCCCTGACGCAAGCTAACGTGCCGGCGAGTTCCTTTTTTCCTATTGCGAGTAAATCGCATTATAAACGAACAAACTAGAGTGTACACAAGCTGGTAACGAAGCTTAAAATCTCGTGTTCGTCCCCGTGACCTTGACCTTTGACTTTTAGGCAATGTTTTGTTTTTCCTGACGCAAGCTAAGGTACCGGCGAGTCTCTGTTTGCCCAATGCGAGCAAATAGGACGGTAAACGAAAAAAAAACTAGAGGGTACACAAGCTGGTACCGAAGCTTAAAATCTCGTATTCGTCCCAGTGACCTTGACCTTTGACATCTGGATGACTTTTTATTTTTCCTGACGCAAGGTGGGGTGCCGGTGAATCCCTTTTTGCCCATTGCGAGCCAATCAGATTGTAAACGAAAAAACTAGATTGTACACAAGCTGGTACCGAAGCTTAAAATCTGGTATTCGTCCCCGTGACCTTGACCATTCACCTCTGAATGACTTTTTGTTTTTCCTGACGCAAGCTAAGGTGCCGGCGAGTTCCTTTTTGCCCATTGCGAGCAAATGGGATTGTAAACTAAACAAACTAGAGGGTACACAAGCTGGTATCGAAGCTTAAAATCTCGCATTTGTCCCCGTGACCTTGACCTTTGACCTCTAGGTTATTTTTTTTTTCTGACGCAAGCTGCGATGCCGGCGAGTCCTTTTTCGTCCATTGCAAGCAAATCGGACGGCAACCAAAAAAAGTAGAGGGTACACAAGCTGGTACCGAAGCTTAAAATCTCGTATTGGTCCCTGTCACCTTGACCTTTGACCTCTAGGTGATGTTTATTTTTTCCTGACGCAAGCTAAGGTGCCGGGGAGTTCCGTTTTGCCCATTGCGAGCAAATCGGATTGTACACTAAACAAACTAGAGGGTACACCTTGCTGGTACCGAAGCTTAGAATCTCGTATCCGTCCCAGTGACTTTTACCTTTGACCTCTAGGTGGTTTTGTTTTACCTGGCGCAAGCTGGGGTGCCGTCGAGTCCCTTTTTGCGCATTGCGAGCAAATGGGACGGTAAACGAAAAAAACTAGAGGGTACACCATGCTGGTACCGAAGCTTAAAATCTCGTATTCGTCCCCGTGACCTTGACCTTTAACCTCTAGGTGATTTTTTGTTTTTCCTGACGCAAGCTGGGGTGTCTGCGAGTCCCTTTTTGCCCATTGCAAGCAAATCAGACGATAAACGAAAAAAACTAGAGGGTACACAAGCTGGTACCCAAGCTTAAAATCTCGTATTCGTCCCCGTGACCTTGACCTTTGACCTCTGAATGACTTTTTGTTTTTCCTGACGCAAGCTAACGTGCCGGCGGGTTCCTTTTTGCCCATTGCGAGCAAATCAGATTGTAAACTAAAAAAACTAGAGGGTACACCATGCTGGTACCGAAGCTTAGAATCTCGTATTTGTCCCAGTGACTTTAAGCTTTGACCTCTAGGTGATGTTTTGTTTTACCTGACGCAAGCTGGGGTGCCGTCGAGTCCCTTTTGCCCATTGCGAGCAAATAGGACGGTAAACGAAGAAAACTAGAGGGTACACCATGCTGGTACCGAAGCTTAGAATCTCGTATTTGTCCCAGTGACTTTTAGCTTTGACCTCTAGGTGATGTTTTGTTTTACCTGACGCAAGCTGGGGTGCCGTCGAGTCCCTTTTGCCCATTGCGAGCAAATCGGACGGTAAACGAAGAAAACTAGAGGGTACACCATGCTGGTACCAAAGCTTATAATCTTGCATTCGTCCCCGTGACCTTGATCTTTGACCTCTGGATGACTTTTTGTTTTTCCTGACGCAAGCTAAGGTGCCGGCGAGTTCCTTTTTGCCCATTGCGAGCAAATCGGATTGTAAACTAAGAAACTAGAGGGTACACCATGCTGGTACCGAAGCTTAGAATCTCGTATTCGTCCCCGTGACCTTTACCTTTGACCTCTAGGTGATGTTTTGTTTTACCTGACGTAAGCTGGGTTGCCGTCGAGTCCCTTTTTGCCCATTGCAAGCAAATCGGACGGTAAACTAAAAAAAACTAGAGGGTACACACGCTGGTACCGAAGCTTAAAATCTCGTATTCGTCTCCGTGACCTTGACCTTTGACCTCTATGTGATTTTTTTTGTTATTCCTGACGCAAGGTGGGGTGCCGGCGAGTCCCTTTTTCCCATTGCGAGCAAATCGGACGGTAAACGAAAAACTAGAGGGTACACAAGCTTGTAACGAAGCTTAAAATCTGGTATTCGTCCCCGTGACCTTGACCTTGGACCTCTAGGTGATTTTGTGTGTTTTCCTGACGCAAGCTGGGATGCCGGCGAGTCCCTTTTTGCCCATTGCGAGCAAATCGGACGGTAAACGAGAAAAGTAGAGGGTACACAACCTGGTACCGAAGCTTAAAATCTCGTGTTCGTCCCTGTGACCTTGACCTCTACGTGATTTTTTGTTTTTCCTGACACAAGCTAGGGTGCCAGCGAGTCCCTTTTTTCCATTGCGAGCAGATCGTATGGTAAACAAAAAACCTAGAGGGTACACAAGCTGGTACTGAAGCTTAAAATCTCGTATTCCTTCCCGTGACCCTGACCCTTGACCTCTAGGCGATGTTTTGTGTTCCCTGACGCAAGCTAAGGTGCCGGCGAGTCCCTTTTTGCCCATTGCGAGCAAATAGGACGGTATACAAAAAAAAACTAGAGGGTACACATGCTGGTACCGAAGCTTAAAATTTCGTATTCGTCCCAGTGACCTTGACCTTTGACATCTGGATGACTTTTTGTTTTTCCTGATGCAAGGTGGGGTGCCGGTGAGTCCCTTTTTGCCCATTGCGAGAAAATCGGATTGTAAACGAAAAAACTAGAGGGTACACAAGCTGGTACCGCAGCTTAAATTCTCGTATTCGTCCCAGTGACCTTGACCTTTGACCTCTAGGCGATGTTTTGTTTTTCCTGACGCAAGCTAAGGTGCCGGCGAGTCCCTTTTCACCCATTGCGAGCAAATCGGACGGTAAACGGAAAAAAAAACTAGAGGGTACACAAGCTGGTACCGAAGCTTAGAATCTCCTATTCGTCCCCGTGACCTTGACCTTTCACCTCTGAATGACTTTTTGTTTTTCCTGACGCAAGCTAAGGTGCCGGCGAGTTCCTTCTTGCCCATTGCGAGCAAATAGGATTGTAAACTAAACAAACTAGAGGGTACACAAGCTGGTATCGAAGCTTAAAATCTCGCATTTGTCCCCGTGACCTTGACGTTTGACCTCTAGGTGATTTTGTGTTTTTCCTGACGCAAGCTGGGGTGCCTGCGAGTCCCTTTTTGCCCATTGCGAGCAAATGGGACGGTAAACGAAAAAACTAGAGGGTACACAAGCTAGTACCGAAGCTTAAAATCTGGTATTCGTCCCCGTGACCTTGACCTTTGACCTCTAGGTGATGTTATGTTATATGCAGAACGCTCTTCATTTCGTTGGTGGGAAGCCGTCAACCGAATATCTCTTCTGAACTCATAAATATTTGTCCGTATGCACTGAAATTTAAGTCGAAGTTTTAGGTAAATCTTGGTTTTAATTATTTTTCGTTGAATGTATACGAACCGATTGGCAAGCTCATTGTCAGTAGACACGTTTGGTTTGAGAGTAGCTGCTAGCAAGCTATCGGCAAGTTCAAAGTCTACTGTATATGATGCTTCTACATAAACACATTTAAATCATAAACTTAACTGCAACTCAACGTTTGTAAGGACATCTCTCATTTATCCAATTATCTTACGCCTGAATAAATTGTTCACGGCGATGTATTGGCACCGGTTTCGCAGAGAAGTATCGTGTTATTTAAGTATGTCAGGGCGTTGACATCCCAGCAATGGCCGCTATGATGTGACGCGTCTCCGTACCCGGCCCGCCGAGGCCAGGCACGTGGGGAATGAACCGCTCACGGCGGCGGCGAAGGCGGCGGCGAAAGGGTCCGGCTGCTAATTAACACCAGCTGACACCAGCGGTGGAGGGGAGGGGAGCCGGCTCGGGAGCATAATCACTGTGGGACGGACGTTGAAGATATGTTTCGAAGAGTTAAAGTTATAGATGTTTTCAGTTACAGGGAATTATGCGCGGAATTGTTGAAAATGGATATAAATATGACGGACTAGCCAATGGCCCTAACATAAGTTTACCTGGGACAACATTAGCAACGTACATACATTCACACACACACACACACACACACACACACACACACACACACACACACACACACACACCACACACACACACACACACACACACACACACACACACCACACACACACACACACACACACACACACACACACACACACACACACACACACACACACACACACACACACACACACACACACACACACAGACAGACAGACAGACAGACAGACAGACAGACAGACAGACAGACAGACAGACAGACAGACAGACAGACAGACAGACAGACAGACAGACAGACAGACAGACAGACAGACAGACAGACAGACAGACAGACAGACAGACAGACAGACAGACAGACAGACAGACAGACAGACAGACAGACAGACAGACAGACAGACAGACAGACAGACAGACAGACAGACAGACAGACAGACAGACAGACAGACAGACAGACAGACAGACAGACAGACAGACAGACAGACAGACAGACAGACAGACAGACAGACAGACAGACAGACAGACAGACAGACAGACAGACAGACAGACAGACAGACAGACAGACAGACAGACAGACAGACAGACAGACAGACAGACAGACAGACAGACAGACAGACAGACAGACAGACAGACAGACAGACAGACAGACAGACAGACAGACAGACAGACAGACAGACAGACAGACAGACAGACAGACAGACAGACAGACAGACAGACAGACAGACAGACAGACAGACAGACAGACAGACAGACAGACAGACAGACAGACAGACAGACAGACAGACAGACAGACAGACAGACAGACAGACAGACAGACAGACAGACAGACAGACAGACAGACAGACAGACAGACAGACAGACAGACAGACAGACAGACAGACA
>JAXIVJ010001534.1:72500-134733 GCA_036785665.1 Chirona hameri
TAGAATCTCGTATTCGTCCCAGTGACTTTTAGCTTTGACCTCTAGGTGATGTTTTGTTTTACCTGACGCAAGCTGGGGTGCCGTCGAGTCCCTTTTGCCCATTGCGAGCAAATCGGACGGTAAACGAAGAAAACTAGAGAGTACACCATGCTGGTACCAAAGCTTAGAATCTCGCATTCGTCCCCGTGACCTTGACCTTGACCTTTGACCTCTGGATGACTTTTTGTTTTTCCTGACGCAAGCTAACGTGCCGAAGAGTTCTTTTTTCCCATTGCGAGCAAATCGGATTGTAAACTAAGAAACTAGAGGGTACACCATGCTGGTACCGAAGCTTAGAATGTCGTATTCGTCCCCGTGACCTTTACCTTTGACCTCTAGGTGATGTTTTGTTTTACCTGACGCAAGCTGGGGTGCCGTCGAGTCCCTTTTTGCCCATTGCAAGCAAATCGGACGGTAAACTAAAAAAAAACTAGAGGATACACAAGCTGGTACCGAAGCTTAAAATCTCGTATTCGTCCCCGTGGCCTTGACCTTTGACCTCTAGGTGATTTTGTGTGTTTTCCTGACGCAAGCTGGGATGCCGGCGAGTCCCTTTTTGCCTAATGCGAGCAAATCGGACGGTAAACGAGAAAAGTAGAGGGTACATAAGCTGGTATCGAAGCTTAAAATCTCGTATTCGTCCCCGTGACCTTGACCTTTGACCTCTATGTGATTTTTTTGTTATTCCTGACGCAAGGTGGGGTGCCGGCGAGTCCCTTTTTCCCATTGCGAACAAATCAGACTGCAAACGAAAAAACTAGAGGGTACACAAGCTGGTACCGAAGCTTAAAATCTCGTATTCGTCCCCGTGGCCTTGACCTTTGACTTCTAGGTGATTTTGTGTGTTTTCATGACGAAAGCTGGGATGCCGGCGAGTCCCTTTTTGCCCATTGCGAGCAAATCGGACGGTAAGTGAGAAAAGTACAGGGTACACAAGCTGGTACCGAAGCTTAAAATCTCGTATTCGTCCCTGTGACCTTGACCTTTGACCTCTAAGCGATGTTTTGTTTTTCCTGACGCAAGCTAAGGTGCCGGCGAGTCCCTGTTTGCCCATTGCGAGCAAATAGGACGGTTAACGAGAAAAAACTAGAGGGTACACAAGCTGGTACCGAAGCTTAAAATCTCGTATTCGTCACAGTGACCTTGACCTTTGACATCTGGATTACTTTTTGTTTTTCCTGACGCAAGCTGGGGTGCCGGTGAGTCCCTTTTTGCCCATTCCGAGCATATCGAACGGTAAACGAAAACACTAGAGGGTACACCATGCTGGTACCGAAGGCTTAGAATCTCGTAATCGTCCCTGTGACCTTGACCTTTGACATCTGGATGACTTTTTGTTTTCCCGGACGCAAGCTAACGCGCCGGCGAGTTCCTTTTTTCCCATTGCGAGCAAATCGGATTGTAAACGAAAAAAATAGATTGTACACAAGCTGGTACCGAAGCTTAAAATCTCGTATTCGTCTCAGTGACCTTGACCTTTGACCTCTAGGCGATGTTTTGTTTTTCCTGACGCAAGCTAAGGTGCCGGCGAGTCCCTTTTCGCCCATTGCGAGCAAATCGGACGGTAAACGAAAAAAAACTAGAGGGTACACAAGCTGGTACCGAAGCTTAGAATCTCGTATTCGTCCCCGTGACCTTGACCTTTCACCTCTGAATGAATTTTTGTTTTCCCTGACCCAAGCTAAGGTGCCGGCGAGTTCCTTTTTGCCCATTGCGAGCAAATCAGATTGTAAACTAAACAAACTAGAGGGTACACAAGCTGGTATCGAAGCTTAAAATCTCGCATTTGTCCCCGTGACCTTGACCTTTGACCTCTAGGTTATTTTTTTTTCTGACGCAAGCTGGGATGCCGGCGAGTCCTTTTTCGTCCATTGCAAGCAAATCGGACGGTAAACGAAAAAAGTAGAGGGTACACAAGCTGGTACCGAAGCTTAAAATCTCGTATTGGTCCCTGTCACCTTGACCTTTGACCTCTAGGTGATGTTTATTTTTTCCTGACGCAAGCTAAGGTGCCGGCGAGTTCCTTTTTGCCCATTTCGAGCAAATCGGATTGTAAACTAAACAAACTAGAGGGTACACCATGCTTGTACCGAAGCTTAAAATCTCGTATTCGTCCCTGTGACCTTGACCTTTGACCTCTACGTGATTTTTTGTTTTTCCTGACACAAGCTAGGGTGCCAGCGAGTCCCTTTTTTCCATTGCGAGCAGATCGTAGGGTAAACAAAAAACCTAGAGGGTACACAAGCTGGTACTGAAGCTTAAAATCTCGTATTCGTCCCCGTGACCTTGACCTTTGACCTCTATGTGATTTTTGTGTTATTCCTGACGCAAGGTGGGGTGCCGGCGAGTCCCTGTTTCCCATTGCGAGCAAATCGGACTGCAAACGAAAAAACTAGAGGGTACACAAGCTGGTACCGAAGCTTAAAATCTGGTATTCGTCCCCGTGGCCTTGACCTTTGACCTCTAGGTGATTTTGTGTGTTTTTTGACGCAAGCTGGCATGCCGGTGAGTCCCTTTTTGCTCATTGCGAGCAAATCGGACGGTAAACGAGAAAAGTACAGGGTACACAAGCTGGTACCGAAGCTTAAAATCTCGTATTCGTCCCTGTGACCTTGACCTTTGATGTCTGGATGACTTTTTGTTTTCCTGAGGCAAGCTAACGCGCCGGCGAGCCCCTTTTTGCCCATTGCAAGCAAATCGGACGGTAAACGAAAAAACTAGATGGTACACAAGCTGGTACCGAAGTCTCGTATTCGTCCCCGTGACCTTGACCTTTGACCTCTGGATGACTTTTTGTTTTTCCTGACGCAAGGTGGGGGCCGGCGAGTCCCTTTTTGCCCATTGCGAGCAAATGGGACGGTAAACAAAACAAAACTAGAGGGTACACCATGCAGGTAACGAAGCTTGAAATATCGTATTCGTCCCCGTGACCTTGATCTTTGACCTCTAGATGACTTTTTTGTTTTTTTTCCTGACGCAAGCTAACGTGCCGGCGAGTTCATTTTTGCCCATTGCGAGCAAATCGGATTGTAAACTAAACAAACTAGAGGGTACACCATGCTGGTACCGAAGCTTAGAATCTCGTATTCGTCCCAGTGACTTTTGCCTTTGACTTCAAGCTGGGGTACCGTTGAGTCCCTTTTTGCCCATTGCGAGCAAATCGGACGGTAAACGGAAAAACTAGAGGGTACACCTTGCTGGTACCGAAGCTTAAAATCTCGTATTCGTCCCCGTGACCTTGACCTTTAACATCTAGGTGATTTTTTGTTTTTCCTGACGCAAGGTGGGGTGCCGGTGAGTCCCTTTTCCCCCCTTGCGAGCAAATCGGACAGTAAACGAAAAACTATCGGGTACACAATCTGGTATCGAAGCTTAAAATATCGTATTTGTCCCCGTGACCTTGATCTTTGACCTCTAGGTGATTTTTCGTTTTCCCTGACGCAAGCTAAGGTGCCGGCGAGACCCTTTTTGCCCATTGCGAGCAAATCGGACGGTAAACTAAAAAAACTAGAGGGTACACCATGCTGGTACCGAAGCTTAAAATCTGGTATTCGTCCCCGTGACCTTGATCTTTGACCTCTGGATGACTTTTTGTTTTTCCTGACGCAAGCTAACGTGCCGGCGAGCCCTTCTGGCCCATTGCGAGCAAATGGGACGGTAAACGAAAAAAAACTAGAGGGTACACAAGCTGGTACCGAAGCTTAAAATCTCGTATTCGTCCCCGTGACCTTGACCTTTGACCTCTAGGTGATGTTTTGTTTTCCCTGGTGCAAGCTAACATGCCAGCGAGTCCCTTTTTGCCCATTGCAAGCTAATCGGACGGTAAACGAAAACACTAGAGGGTACACAAGCTGGTACCGAAGCTTAAAATCTCGTATTCGTCCCCGTGACCTTGACCTTTGACCTCTAGGTGATGTTTTGTTTTTCTTGACGCAAGCTAAGGTGCCGGCGAGACCCTTTTTACCCATTGCAATCAAATCGGACGGTAAACGAAAAAACTAGATGGTACACAAGCTGGTACCGAAGCTTAAAATCCCGTATTCGTCCCCGTGACCTTGACCTTTGACCTCTGGATGCTTTTTTGCTTATTCCTGACCCAAGCTAACGTGCCGGCGAGTCCCTTTTTGCCCATTGCGAGCAAATCGAACGGTAAACGGAAAAACTAGAGGCTACACCATGCTGGTACCGAAGCTTAAAATATCGTATTCGTCCCCGTGACCTTGACCTTTGACCTCTAGGTGATTTTGTGTTTTTCCTGACGCAAGGTGGGGTGCCAGCGAGTCTCTTTTTCCCCCTTGCGAGCAAATCAGACAGTAAACGAAAAAACTATCGGGTACACAATCTGGTATCGAAGCTTAAAATCTCGTATTTGTCCCCGTGACCTTGACCTTTGATTTCTAGTTGATTTTTTGTTTTTCCTGACGCAAGCTAAGGTGCCGGCGAGTCCATTTTGCCCATTGCGAGCAAATCGGATTGTAGACAAAAAAACTAGAGGGTACACCATGCTGGTACCGAAGCTTAGAATCTCGTATTCGTCCCCGTGACCTTTACCTTTGACCTCTAGGTTATGTTTTGTTTTACCTGACGCAAGCTGGGGTGCCGTCGAGTCCCTTTTCGCCCATTGCGAGCAAATGGGACGGTAAACGAAAAAACTAGAGGGAACACCATGCTGGTACCGAAGCTTAAAATCTCGTATTCGTCCCCGTGACTTTGAGCTTTGACCTCTGGATGACTTTTTGTTTTTCCTGACACAAGCTAACGTGCCGGCGAGAGCCTTTTTGCCCATTACGAGCAAATCGGACGGTAAACGAAAAGACTAGAGGGTATACAAGCTGGCACCGAAGCTTAAAATCTCGTATTCGTCCCCGTGACCTTGACCTTTGATGTCTGGATGACTTTTTGTTTTTCTGACGCAAGCTAACGCGCCGGCGAGCCCTTTTTTGCCCATTGCAAGCAAATCGGACGGTAAACGAAAAAACTAGATGGTACACAAGCTGGTACCGAAGCTTAAAGTCTCGTATTCGTCCCCGTGACCTTGACCTTTGACCTCTGGATGAATTTTTGTTTTTCCTGACGCAAGGTGGGGGCCGGCGAGTCCCTTTTTGCGCATTGCGAGCAAGTGGGACGGTAAACAAAAAAAAACTAGAGGGTACACCATGCTGGTACCGAAGCTTAAAATATCGTATTCGTCCCCGTGACCTTGACCTTTGACCTCTAGATGACTTTTTGTTTTTTCCTGACGCAAGCTAACGTGTCGGCAAGTTCATTTTTGCCCATTGCGAGCAAATCGGATTGTAAACTAAACAAACTAGAGGGTACACCATGCTGGTACCGAAGCTTAGAATCTCGTATTCGTCCCAGTGACTTTTGCCTTTGACCTCTAGTTGATGTTTTGTTTTACCTGACGCAAGCTGGGGTACCGTTGAGTCCCTTTTTGCCCATTGCCAGCAAATCGGACGGTAAACGGGAAAACTAGAGGGTACACCATGCTGGTACCGAAGCTTAAAATCTCGTATTCGTCCCCGTGACCTTGACCTTTGACATCTAGGTGATTTTTTGTTTTTCTTGACGCAAGGTGGGATGCCGACGAGTCCCTTTTTCCCCCTTGCGAGCAAATCGGACAGTAAACGAAAAAACCATCGGGTACACAATCTGGTATCGAAGCTTAAAATATCGTATTTGTCCCCGTGACCTTGACCTTTGACCTCTAGGTGATTTTTCGTTTTTCCTGACGCAAGCTAAGGTGCCGACGAGTCCCTTTTTTCCCATTGTGAGCAAATCGGACGGTAAACTAAAAAACTAGAGGGTACACCATGCTGGTACCGAAGCTTAGAATCTCGTATTCGTCCCCGTGACCTTGACCTTTGACCTCTGGATTACTTTTTATTTTTCCTGACGCAAGCTAACGTGCCGGCGAGATCCTTTTTGCTCATTGCGAGGAAATGGGACTGTAAACGAAAAAACTAGAGGGTACACCATGCTGGTACCGAAGCTTAGAATCTCGTATTCGTCCCCGTGACCTTGACCTTTGACCTCTAGGTGATGTTTTGTTGTACCTGACGCAAGCTGGGATGCCGTCAAGTCCCTTTTCGCCAATTGCAAGCAAATGGGACGGTACACAGAAAAACTAGAGGGTACACAAGCTGGTACCGAAGCTTAAAATCTCGTATTCGTCCCTGTGACCTTGACCTTTGACGTCTAGGTAATATTTTGTTTTTCCTGACGGAAGCTAATGTGCCGGTGAGTCCCTTTTTGCCAATGGCAAGCTAAGCGGACGGTAAACGAAAATACTAGACGGTACACAAGCTGGTACCGAAGCTTAAAATCTCGTATTCGTCTCCGTGACCTTGATCTTTGACCTCTAGGTGATGTTTTGTTTTTCCTGACGCAAGCTAAGGTGCCGGCGAGTCCCTTTTTGCCCATTGCGATTAACTCGGACAGTAAACAAAAAAACTAGAGGGTACACCATGCCGGTACCGAAGCTTAGAATCTCGTATTCGTCCCCGTGATCTTGGCCTTTGACCTCTGGATGACTTTTTGTTTTTCCTGACGCAAGCTAGCGTGCTGGCGAGTTCCTTTTTGTCCGTTGCGAGCAAATCGGATTGTAGACTAAAAAACTAGAGGGTACACCATGCTGGTACCGAAGCTTAGAATCTGGTATTCGTCCCCGTGACCTTTACCTTTGACCTCTAGGTGATGTTTTGTTTTACCTGATGCAAGCTGGGGTGCCGTCGAGTCCTTTTTCGCCCATTGCGAGCAAATGGGAAGGTAAACGAAAAAACTAGAGGGTACACCATGCTGGTACCGAAGCTTAAAATCTCGTATTCGTCCCCGTGACCTTGACCTTTGACCTCTGGATGTTTTTTTTTTTCCTCACGCAAGCTAACGTGCCGGCCAGTTCATTTTTGCCCATTGCGAGCAAATCGGATTGTAAACTAAACAAACTAGAGGGTACACCATGCTGGTACCGAAGCTTAGAATCTCGTTTCGTCCCAGTGACTTTTGCCTTTGACCTCTAGGTGATGTTTTGTTTTACCTGACGCAAGCTGGGGTACCGTTGAATCCCTTTTTGCCCATTGCGAGCAAATCGGACGGTAAACGGGAAAACTAGAGGGTACACCATGCTGGTACCGAACCTTAAAATCTCGTATTCGTCCCCGTGACCTTGACCTTTGACATCTAGGTGATTTTTTTTCCTGACGTAAGGTGGGTTGCCGGCGAGTCCCTTTTCCCCCTTTGCGAGCAAATCGGACAGTAAACGAAAAAACTATCGGGTACACAATCTGGTATCGAAGCTTAAAATCTCGTATTTGTCCCCGTGACCTTGATCTTTGACCTCTAGGTGATTTTTCGTTTTACCTGACGCAAGCTAAGGTGCCGGCGAGTCCCTTTTTGCCCATTGCGAGCAAATCAGACGGTAAACTAAAAAAACTAGAGGGTACACCATGCTGGTACCGAAGCTTAGAATCTCGTATTCGTCCCCGTGACCTGGACCTTTGACCTCTGGATTACTTTTAATTTTTCCTGACGCAAGCTAACGTGCTGGCGAGTTCCTTTTTGTTCATTGCGAGCAAATCAGATTCTAAACTAAAAAACTAGAGGGTACACCATGCTGGTACCGAAGCTTAGAATCTCGTATTCGTCCCCGTGACCTTTACCTTTGACCTCTAGGTGATGTTTTGTTTTACCTGACGCAAGCTGGGGTGCCGTCGAGTCCTTTTTCGCCAATTGCAAGCAAATGGGACGGTAAACGGAAAAACTAGAGGGTACACAAGCTGGTACCGAAGCTTAATATCTTAATATCTCGTATTCGTCTCCGTGACCTTGACCTTTGACATCTAGGTGATGTTTTGTTTTTTCCTGACGCAAGCTTACGTACCGGCGAGTCCCTTTTTGCCCATTGCGAGCAAATCGGACGGTAAACGGACAAACTAGAGGCTACACCATGCTGGTACCGAAGCTTAAAATATCGTATACGTCCCCGTGACCTTGACCTTTAACCTCTAGGTGATTTTGTGTTTTTCCTGACGCAAGGTGGGGTGCCGGCGAGTCCCTTTTTCCCCCTTGTGAGAAAATCGGACAGTAAACGAAAAAAACTATCGGGTACACAATCTGGTATCGAAGCTTAAAATCTCGTATTTGTCCCTGTGACCTTGACCTTTGATCTATAGGTGATTTTTTTCCTGACGCAAGCTAAGGTGCCGGCGAGTCCTTTTTGCCCATTGCGAGCAAATCTGACGGTAAACGAAACAAACTAGAGGGTACACCATGCTGGTACCGAAGCTTAGAATCTCGTATTCGTCCCCGTGACCTTGACCTTTGACCTCTGGATTACTTTTTATTTTTTCCTGACGCAAGCTAACGTGCCGGCGAGTTTCTTTTTGCCCATTGCGAGCAAATGGGACGGTAAACGAAAAAACTAGAGGGTACACTATGCTGGTACCGAAGCCTAAAATCTGGTATTCGTCCCCGTGACCTTGATATTTGACCTCTGAATGACTTTTTGTTTTTCCTGACGCAAGCTAACGTGCCGGCGAGTCCCTTCTGGCCCATTGCGAGCAAATGGGACGGTAAACGAAAAAAACTAGAGGGTACACAAGCTGGTACCGAAGCTTAAAATATCGTATTCGTCCCCGTGACCTTGACCTTTGACCTCTAGGTGATGTTTTGTTTTTCCTGACGCAAGCTAAGGTGCCGGCGAGTCCCTTTTTGCCCATTGCGAGCAAATCGGACAGTAAACGAAAAAAACTAGAGGCTACACCATGCTGGTACCGAAGCTTAAAATATCGTATTCGTCCCCGTGACCTTGACCTTTGACCTCTAGGTGATTTTGTGCTCTTCCTGACGCAAGGTGGGGTGCCGGCGAGTCCCTTTTCCCCCCTTGCGAGCAAATCAAACAGTAAACGAAAAAACTATCGTGTACACAATCTGGTATCGAAGCTTAAAATCTAGTATTTGTTCCCGTGAACTTGACCTTTGATCTCTAGGTAATTTTAACGTGCCGGCGAGTTCCTTTTTGTCCATTGCGAGCAAATGGGACGGTAAACGAAAAAAACTAGAGGGAAAACCATGCTGGTACCGAAGCCTAAAATCTGGTATTCGTCCCCGTGACCTTGATCTTTCACCTCTGGATGACTTTTTGTTTTTCCTGACGCAAGCTAACGTGCCGGCGAGTCCCTTATGGCCCATTGCGAGCAAATGGGACGGTAAACGAAAAAACTAGAAGGGGACACAAGCTGGTACCGAAGCTTAAAATGTCGTATTCGTCCCTGTGACCTTGACCTTTGACCTCTAGGTGATGTTTTGTTTTTCCTGACGCAAGCTAACGTGCCGGCGAGTCCCTTTTGCCCATTGCAAGCTAAGCGAACGGTAAACGAAAAAACTAGAGGGTACACAAGCTGGTACCGAAGCTTAAAATATCGTATTCTTCCCCGTGACCTTGACCTTTTACATCTAGGTGATGTTTTGTTTTTCCTGACGCAAGCTAAGGTACCGGCGAGTCCCTTTTTGCCTATTGCCAGCAAATCGGACGGTAAACGAAAAAACTAGAGGGTACACCATGCCGGTACCGAAGCTTAGAATCTCGTATTCGTCCCCGTGACCTTGGCCTTTGACCTCTGGATGACTTTTTGTTTTTCCTGACGCAATCTAACGTGCTGGTGAGTTCCTTTTTGTCCATTGCGAGCAAATCGGATTGTAAACTAAAAAACTAGAGGGTACACCATGCTGGTACCGAAGCTTAGAATCTCGTATTCGTCCCCGTGACCTTTACCTTTGACCTCTAGGTGATGTTTTGTTTTACCTGACGCAAGCTGGGGTGCCGTTGAGTCCCTTTTTGCCCATTGCAAGCAAATGGGACGGTAAACGAAAAAACTAGAGGGTACACAAGCTGGTACAGAAGCTTTTAATCTCGTCTTCGTCCCCGTGACCTTGATCTTTGACCTCTAGGTGATGTTTTGTTTTTCCTGACGCAAGATAACATGCCGGCGAGTCTCTTTTTGCTCATTGCAAGCAAATCGGACGGTAAACGAAAAAAAACTAGAGGGTACACCATGCTGGTACCGAAGCTTAAAATCTCGTATTCGTCCCCGTGACCTTGACCTTTGAACTCTAGGTAATTTTTTGTTTTTCCTGACGCAAGGTGGGGTGCCGGCGAGTCCCTTTTGCCCATTGCGAGCAAATGGGACGGTAAACGAACGAACTAGAGGGTACACCATGCTGGTACCGAAGCTTAAAATCTCGTATTCGTCCAGAGGACCTTGACCTTTGACCTCTGGATGACTTTTTGTTTTCCTGACGCAAGGTTGGGTGCCGTCGAGTCCCTTTTTGCCCATTGCGAGCACATGAGACGGTAAACGAAAAAACTAGAAGGTACACCATGCTGGTACCAAAGCTTAAAATTTGGTATTCGTCTCCGTGACCTTGATCTTTGACCTCTGGATGACTTTTTGTTTTCCCTGACGCAAGCTAACGTGCCGGCGAGTCCCTTTTTGCCCATTGCGAGCAAATGGGACGGTAAACGAAAAAACTAGAGGGTACACAAGCTGGTACCGAAGCTTAAAATCTCATATTCGTCCCCGTGACCTTGACCTTTGACCTCTAGGTGATGTTTTGTTTTTTCCTGACGCAAGCTAACGTGCCGGCGAGTCCCTTTTTGCACATTGCAAGCTAATCGGACGGTAAACAAAAAACTAGAGGGTACACAAGCTGGTACCGAAGCTTAAAATATCGTATTCGTCCCCGTGACCTTGACCTTTCACCTCTAGGTGATGTTTTGTTTTTCCTGACGGAAGCTAAGGTGCCGGTGAGTCTCTTTTTGCACATTGCGAGCAAATCGGACGGTAAACGAAAAAACTAGAGGGTACACCATGCCGGTACCGAAGCTTAGAATCTCGTATTCGTCCCCTTGACCTTGGCCTTTGACCTCTGGATGACTTTTTTTTCCTGACGCAAGCTAACGTGCTGGCGAGTTCCTTTTTGTCTATTGCGAGCAAATCGGATTGTAAACTAAAAAAACTAGAGGGTACACCATGCTGGTACCGAAGCTTAGAATCTCGTATTCGTCCCCGTGACCTTTACCTTTGCTCTAGGTGATGTTTTGTTTTACCTGTCGCAAGCTGGGGTGCCGTTGAGTTCCTTTTTGCCCATTGCAAGCAAATGGGACGGTAAACGGAAAAACTACAGGGTACACAAGCTCGTACCGAAGCTTAAAATCTCGTATTCGTCCCCGTGACCTTGATCTTTGACCTCTAGGTGATGTTTTGTTTTTCCTGACGCAAGCTAACGTGCCGGCGAGTCCCTTTTTGCCCATTGCAAGCAAATCGGACGGTAAACGAGAAAAAAACTAGAGGGTACACCATGCTAGTACCGAAGCTTAGAATCTCCTATTCGTCCCCGTGACCTTGACCTTTGACCTCTGGATTACTTTTTATTTTTCCAGACACAAGCTAACGTGCCGGCGAGTTCCTTTTTGCCTATTGCGAGCAAATCGGATTTTAAACGAAAAAACTAAATTGTACACAACTGGTACCGAAGCTTAAAATCTCGTATTCGTCCCCGTGACCTTGACCTTTGACTTCTAGGTGATGTTTTGTTTTTCCTGACGCAAGTTAAGGTGCAGGCGAGTCCCTTTTTGCCAATTGCGAGCAAATGGGACGGTAAACGAAAAAACTAGAGGGTACACCATGCTGGTACCGAAGCTTAAAATCTCGTATTTGTCCCCGTGACCTTCACCTTTGACCTCTGGATGATTTTTGTTTTTCCTGACGCAAGCCAACTTGCCGGCGAGTCCCTTTTTACCCATTACGAGCAAATAAGACGGTAAACGAAACAACTAGAGGGTACACAAGCTTTCACCGAAGCTTAAAATATCGTATTCGTCCCCGTGACCTTGACCTTTGATGTCTGGATGACTTTTTGTTTTTCCTGACGCAAGCTAACGCGCCGGTGAGTCCCTTTTTGCCCATTGCGAGCAAATCGGACGGTAAACGAAAACACTAGATGGTACACAAGCTGGTACCGAAGCTTAAAATCTCGTATTCGTCCCTGTGACCTTGACCTTTGACCTCTAGATGACTTTCAATTTTTCCTGACGCAAGCTAACGTGCCGGCGAGCCCCTTTTTGCCCATTGCGAGCAAATCAAATGGGTAAAAGAAAAAACTGGAGGGTACACCATGCTGGTACCGAAGCTTAGAATCTCGTATTTGTCCCCGTGACCTTGACCTTTGACCTCTAGATGCTTTTTTGTTTTTTCCTAACGCAAGCTAACGTGCCGGCAAGTCCCTTTTTTCCCATTGCGAGCAAATCGGACGGTAAACGGAAAAAACTAGAGGGTATACCATGCTGGTACCGAAGCTTAAAATCTCGTATTCGTCCTGGTGACCTTGACCTTTGACCTCTAGGTGATTTATTGTTTTTCCTGACGCAAGGTGGGGTGCCGACGAGTCCCTTTTCCCCCTTGCGAGCATATCGGACAGTAAACGAAAAAACTATCGGGTACACAATCTGGTATCGAAGCTTAAAATCTCGTATTTGTCCCCGTGACCTTGACCTTTGACCTCTAGGTGATTTTTTGTTTTTCATGACGCAAGGTGGGGTGCCGGCGATTCCCTTTTTGCCCATTGCGAGCAAATGGGACGGTTAACGAACGAACTAGAGGGTACACCATGCTGGTACCGAAGCTTAAAATCTCGTATTCGTCGAGAGGACCTTGACCTTTGACCTCTGGATGACTTTTTGTTTTCCTGATGCAAGGTGGGGTGCCGTCGAGTCCCTTTTTGCCCATTGCGAGCAAATGAGACGGTAAACGAAAAAAAAAACTAGAGGGTACACCATGCTGGTACCGAAGCTTAAAATTGGGTATTCGTCTCCATGACCTTGATCTTTGACCTCTGGATGACTTTTTGTTTTTCCTGACGCAAGCTAACTTGCCGGCGAGTCCCTTTTTGGCCATTGCGAGCAAATGGGACGGTAAACGAAAAAACTAGAGGGTACACAAGCTGGTACCGAAGCTTAAAATCTCGTATTCGTCCCCGTGACCTTGGCCTTTGACCTCTAGGTGATGTTTTGTTTTTCCTGACGCAAGCTAAGGTGCCGGCGAGTCCCTTTTTGCCCATTGCGAGCAAATCGGACGGTAAACGAAAAAACTAGAGGGTACACCATGCCGGTACCGAAGCTTAGAATCTCGTATTCGTCCCTGTGACCTTGGCCTTTGACCTCTGGATGACTTTTTGTTTTTCCTGACGCAAGCCAACGTGCTGGCGAGTTCCTTTTTGTCTATTGCGAGCAAATCGGATTGTAAACTAAAAAACTAGAGGGTACACCATGCTGGTACCGAAGCTTAGAATCTCGTATTCGTCCCCGTGACCTTTACCTTTGACCTCTAGGTGATGTTTTATTTTACCTGACGCAAGCTGGGGTGCCGTTGCGTCCCTTTTTGCCCATTGCGAGCAAATGGGACGGCAAACGAAAAAACGAGAGGGTACACCATGCTGGTACCGAAGCTTAGAATCTCGTTTTCTTCCCTGTGACCTTTACCTTTGACCTCTAGGTGATGTTTTGTTTTACCTGACGCAAGTTAGGGTGCCGTCGAGTCCCTTTTTGTCAATTGTAAGCAAATGGGACAGTAAACGGAAAAACTAGAGGGTACACAAGCTGGTACCGAAGCTTAAAATCTCGTATTCGTCCCCTTGACCTTGATCTTTGACCTCTAGGTGATGTTTTGTTTTCCCTGAAGCAAGCTAACGTACCGGCGAGTCCCTTTTTTCCCATTGCGAGAAAATCGGACGGTAAACGAAAAAACTAGAGGGTACACCCTGCTGGTACCGAAGCTTAGAATCTCGTATTCGTCCCCGTGACCTTGACCTTTAACCTCTGGATGCTTTTTGTTTTTTCCTGACGCAAGCTAACGTGCCGGCGAGTCCCTTTTTGCCCATTGCGAGCAAATCGGACGGTAAGCGGAAAAACTAGAGGGTACACCATGCTGGTACCGAGGCTTAAAATCTCGTATTCGTCCCCAGACATCAAAGGTGACCTTGACCTTTGATGTCTGGATTACTTTTTGTTTTTTTCTGACGCAAGCTAACGTGCCGGCGAGTCTCTTTTTGCCCATTGCGAGCAAATCGGATGGTAAACGAAAAAACTGGAGGGTACACCATGCTGGTACCGAAGCTTAGAATCTCGTATTCGTCCCCGTGACCTTGACCTTTGACCTCTGGATGCTTTTTTTCCTGACGCAAGCTAACGTGCCGGCGAGTCCCTTTTTGCCCATTGCGAGCAAATCGGACGGTAAACGAAAAAAGTAGGGGGTACACAAGCTGGTACCTAAGCTTACAACCTCGTATTGGTCCCTGTGACCTTGACCTTTGACCTCTAGGTGATTTTTTGTTTTTCCTGACGCAAGGTGGGGTGCCGTCGAGTCTCTCTTTGCTCATTGCGAGCAAATGGGACGGTAAACGAACGAACTAAATGGTACACCATGCTGGTACCGAAGCTTTAAATCTCGTATTCGTCCAGAAGACCTTGACCTTTGACCTCTGGGTGATGTTTTGTTTTTTCCTGACGCAAGCTGGGGTGCCGGCAAGTCGTTTGAGCCCCTTTGCGATTAAATCGGACGGTAAACGAAACAATTAGAGGGTACCCCATGCGATGACATTTCTTTGACCTCTGGAGGTCAAACCATTTGTCCTAGGTCAAAACAGATTGCATATTTGTGCATAACTCGATGAGATCTACCCATATGCTAAGTTTGGGGAAAATCGGAACTCACCGCTGAAAACGTATACGAATACGACGCTAACTTGACGCACATGTCGGGAGGGCTCATTTCTTTTGCAGTGTGCCATAACGTCATCTGCAGTATTGCTGCATTGACTGCAGTGTTTCTGAGTGCTGACAGAGTTAAAAGTACCGTGATTTCTGAAAACAAGTAAAATAACTACACAAACCATGACACGGCGCAGCAGTGACAAAACCGGCGGATAATTTTGTTTTTACAGAACGCACGAGACAGCGGATTCGTTGGATTCGTCTGAGAGCGAATTCGTCGTGTTGCCGATCGCACCCCTAAAAAGCGTAATTTAGAAAGTTAAAATACTTAACTCATTTAAAATTGATTAATTTGTACTTAAACATTCAAAATAGTTTTGGGTAAATTAAAGAACTGTAGCCATATCCAACGCATCTGAGACACATATTTTGATCTACTGGGGTGCGGTTATACCCCGGATATAGAATCCAGATTTAAGTGACATTCGTGGCGCAGCTGATACTTTTGAACATTTCGACCGTCCCGTTTCAGTGTAATGTGCTAACGTTAAAGGTGCCTACATGTTCAAATGGGTGCGGTTAAAGGGAAATAATGACCTTTTTCCACAAAAATGGAGTTAGCACTTGAAATCGCCAGACGAGATCAAAATATATTGTAAATTCATCACATTTTGCATGAAAACTTTCCTACCGAAAGATATTTCAAGTTAAAGTTGATAAGCGTTCTACACTTTTAACGACCGGTACTTGCAAGTACTTTTGGTCCTCATCAAACTGCGGGCTTTTCCCGTATTGTTTTTTTACGCAATGGAGTGGAAAATATATTGTGCGTTCTACTCGTTGTGATTATATGCCCGGCGATCTTCCAAAACTAACAGCGATTGGAAAAAGTGGCAATAAAATCGGAAGCTCATCGATGCACATCAACACATCATAGTTAGTGGTTGCGACCCTCAATTTTTGAAAATCGATTCATTTGTTTTCAATATTAGGAGTATTGTATAATTTGTCTGTGGCTGTATATAACACTATGCTTTATATTATCATGAAAAATAATAATTTTTCCCAAAAAAACTAACAAACAATAACACAAAACTGGCAATTAAATCGGAAGCTCATCGATGCACATCGACGGTGACCTATTTAGCGTCGGCGATTTGTTTACAAAGTCATTGTCATGCTTCTCGGCGCACTTAACCATTGTGGCGAGTTGTAGCGAGTAGCTCTTTCGTTCTCCATGGCAACCAGGCGTGAGCCAATGAAAAGCCAGAACGTATTCCCTTTCTGGCTTTTGATTGGCTAACGCCTGGTTGCCATGGAGAACGAAAGCGCTACTAGCGCTACTAGCGTGTGTCCGAGCAGCGCTCAGTTTGATCGGAAACGTCACAGAGCCTCCAAAAATGCCGCACTCGATGTAAACAATGGTAGGGAAGGACGAATTTGTCAATGACCTTCATGAAGTACACAAGGTACTTGTTTTGTATTCTTTCCAAACTTACAACTTTCAATATGGGAATAATTTTATTTATTTCTTAAATTGAAATACAATAATTGTAAAATCATAGCGGTAGCCTAAGAAATTGTTGCTAGCAAAATCAAGAGGTCATTATTTCCCTTTAAAAAACAGTTTTTGCTAATGGGGTGTGTCAGTTGACAAGGATGTAGATGGCGCTGATGCACAATGTGACCCAAGCGGTGATCACCGCCATTGGCGACAATGCATTAAGTCGCTGTTTGAGGGTGGCTCTAAAAATAGTTACGATGGAAAATGCTAAAGGACCAAGTCTCATGTGGTCGCTGAAGCTTTCGGAGTTAAATGCTGCCATTTGTTTAATGATAAAAATAATTGGGGTTGCACAAAATCGCCCTGAAGTCAACCATGCGTGGCGAGCCGTCATAACGGCGATCGGGCCGTCCGGCCCCAGCAGGCGATCGGCCATGTCTCTCCGCGGCCTGCCGTCGTCTTCGGTGGCGAGGGCTGCGGCTCGGGTGAACGGCAGTATTTTAGTTTACCGTCATTATTTATATGTATCATACGATCATATATCAAGGCCACACAATATGGTGATGGGAATGAGCGATTGGGCAGGGTGCGGTTAAAAAACAGTTCTTGCAAATTGCGCGGCTATTCCTGCGCAGGTGATAGGATACTTCGGAGGCCGAGGCAGCTAAATTATTATAGCGCCTACTTAAAGGGAATAAGTCACCTTGAAAGTTGTCTTGAAGTTCAACCATACGGTGCATCTTGAGCTCAAAACTATGAAAATGACTTTGGTTTGGACAACTGATGGATATATGTGGAGAAAGAAGTAAGTTTCTCTTTCTATTTCACGAGAAATCGTACGATAGCAGCTGGCGTTAGGGCTCCGACCCACTCCGCCTGACGCCAAGTACAGTCTCTGACAAGGGGCCGCCGCGCCGCCCGGGCGGCTGAGCGGATATTAACGAGGCGTCGTGACCAGAGACTACGTGCCAGAGAGTGTACCTGCCTCCGGTGGCGAGCGGCGAGCGAAATGTCCTGATCGTGGCCCGGAACAGCGGATATGACACCGGGCCCACTAGTCCTGTGTCGAAATTACTTAGTGTAGGGAGGTAATTCTTTCACCACAACCCATTTTTAGATCTGCTCTACAAATCTGGTATCTCAGTCCAAAACTCCATGTTAAAGGTGAACTATTCACTTTAAAGGGATTATACGTGTTTTTCCCAGAATAATTGAGTTGCATAGTAAAACGTACTTATAAAGGTGGTAGAAGTCCCACGGTAGCCACATTTTTCTGGAAATTACCTCTTCTGCACGTAAGGACATTCCAAAGTGCGCGGTGATGCCACCGCGTATTTTCTGCAGGACCGGCTGAGGCAGAGCCAGTCATCTCTTTTATGCTAATAAAACACCTCACGTATGGCATATTTCCGGTAAAATAAGCAATATTTGAAAGAAAATGAACTTGTTTTGTTCCAACGACAGCAGCAGTTACCTAGTTTTCCCATAAATTATATATTTCTCATGAGTTTTCATGCCAAAAAATTAATACGCCACCACCAAATTCTCAACGCTAAAGGCCAGAGAAAACAAAACCACAAAAACACAAAACCTCAACGAACAGTGTGTAGTAATACAAAGTCCCGTCAGTTTTGCATTGCATAATAATTTTGTGATCCAGTGTAGGACTTGCAGATAATTAAACACTCTAAAATTGATCTTAAGATAAAAGTGGTGGACAGTAGTGCCTGCCGATCAAGTACTCGTTATCTGATACTAGTCTCGAAAAACGCCCAAGTTTTAACGCTGATAATTTCTGAAATAATGGACTAAATGAGCATTGAAGTCCCTGTTATATGTCTTAAACGTGTTTAAAGCTCATACAACTGCAAAAGAGTGCATTTACTTTCAGGACGGAAACCCGTATATTCCCTTTCAGATGAATTTACCAGGCCTTGCGTGGCAAACTGTTAATAACATATATAGTTGTTAAAATGTAAGTGAAATGAAATGTATGCCGTATATTTTAATGCACAGCAACTTAAAGTATGTATACTCAAATAAAACATATGTAAGTTTGCTTTTTTATCATGACCAATCATTGCTACTACCGCTGTGAACTTTAAGATCCTCCGTTCCGGAGATCTTCAAATCGGCTGACGCGTAAACCAGAACTGTTGAACGTCCGTGAAGTTAGCGACTTATTCAGGGACTGATTCAGATTTGGCCTAACCTCGGCCCAATGTCAATTCTAGCACGCTGATCACGAATATGACCTTCATTTTGCTGTTCAAGGTCATCTGCAAGGTCAAATTCAAGGTCGAAGGACGGGGTACCCACTACCCAATAACGTCCCGAATTTATTGCCGGATTCTTCCAAAAGTGGTCCCAGATGATTGACAGGGTCCACAGCTAACGTCCGTCGTGACCTGACCCTGCTCTTTCATTTCGAATTTGACCTCCAATTGGAGGATTTGACCTCCAACTGGAGGTCAAATTATAGGTGAAAGGCCGGGGTCAGGTCACGGTGACGGAGGTTAGATGTGGACCATGTCTATCATCTGGGAACACTTTGGATAGGATCCCGCCATAAATTCGGGACGTTATGCAGTACCCCGTCCTTTAACCTCGAATTTGACTCCAAGATCAAAGGTCACGGGTCAGGTCACGGTGACGGACGTTAGATATGGACCCTGTCGATCATCTGGGACCATTTTAGAAACGTTCCGGCAATAAATTCGGGACGTTGTGCGGTACCCCGTCCTTTGACCTCGAATTTGACCTCAAAGGTCAAGGGTCACGGGTCAGGTCATGGTGTCGGACGATAGATATGGACCCTGTCTACAGTAGCGTACCCAGGATTCGCTCCAGGAGGGGGCAATTTTTGCTCAGGGGGGCATAAAGTATCCCCACAAAAAAAAACTCACCGGATTTGGCCCACTATATTGTTTAATGGCCATATTTTCACCATTTTTATCTTAAATAAAAAAAATCATTCATTTTTTCGACCAAAGGGGGCACGTACAGACCTCAGGGGGGGGGGGGGGGGGGGGTCCCCGTTTGCCCCCCCCCCTCTCCTCCTCCCCTTGTGTACGCCTATGCCTGTCTATCATTTGGGACCACTTTTGGAAGGATCCGGCAATAAATTCGGGACGTTATTGGGTGTCCCGTCCTTTGACCTTGAATTTGACCATGAAGATGACCTTGAACAGCAAAATGAAGATCATACTCGTGATCAGCGTGCCAGAATTGACATTGGGCCGAGTTGGGGCCAAATCTGAACCCGTTCCTGAATAAGTCCCTGAATAAGTCGCTAACTTCACGGACGTTCAACAGTTCGGTTTATGCGTCAGCCGATTTGAAGATCTCCGGAACGGAGAATCTTAAAAGTCACGGGGGTAGTAGCAATGCTTGGTCATGATACAAACCAAACTTACATATGCTTTATTTGAGTAAACATACTTTAAGTTGCTGTACATTCCAACATACTTTAAGTTGCTGGACATTCAAATATACGGCATATTAAACTTACATTTCAACAACTGATTGCCATTATTAACCGTTTTTCACGCAAGGCCTGGTAAATTCATGTTAAAGGAAATAGTTCACCTTCGGAAATTTTTCAGAACACGATTTTATTATATTTTTTAATACAGTTCCTTTTTTTCTTTTCAAAAATGGTCCTACATCGCGCCAATTCACGACAGAAGGTCGTAAATTATTAATGTTATGGTGTGCGTTATTGGTCTGCGCATGCTCCATGCAGTGCTGGCACTCTCAGACGGTACGGTATATCATATATGCGCCGCATTCCTTCGCCAAAAAGTCAAATATCTTCGGCTGGAGAGTCTTTTCAGCCAAGAAAAGTTGCAGATAAGGATTTCTCAACACGGGCTACAAAACTGCTATTTCAGTTCAAAACCCCATGTTGAAGGTGAACTATTTCCTTTTAGTAGGTGCCATAATAATTTAGCAGCCTCGCCCTCCGAAGTATCGTATCACCTGCGCAGGAATAGCCGCGCAATTAGCAAAAACTGTTTTTTAACCTGGTGCAGGCGGCGCAGAAGGAACAAGAGGAGCTGAAGGAGTGGCACTGAGCAGGGAATAAAATTAGACCATATGCCACCGCACTTAGCAAGCCGTTGGTCCTGTCGTATTTATATGAAAGTTTTTGTATTTTCCTCATTTTTTTTCCTGGAGAGCATGGCGGTCTGTGCTGCTCCAGCAGGATGTCATAAGCAGGTATCGACAATGCGATCTTCTGCTCAATCGAAGGTGAGTATGTTTTTTTAGCAGTGTTTCAAACAGTAAGTTCCATCTGTGGTGACATCACAATTAATGCACAGTGAAAGCCTTTCTTCCATATTTTGTATTAAATATATTAATGTTTATCAGTTTAACAATCAAATGTATAACCATTGTTGTTTGCCACCAATATTTTGTTGTTGTTTGGCCCGAAGCCACGGTGGGTAGAAAGATTGCCCGCCCAGGAGCCGCAGCCAGCAGCCCCGACGACGGCTACCGCGGCGAGTCAATATGGTTGATCGTCCGCTGAGGCTGGATGGGCCGCTCGCCTTTATGGCGGTTCGCCACGCATGGTTGACTTCCGCGATTTTGTGCAACCCCAATTATTGATATTAGAGGTGTCACTTTTCTACCCGCTTACCCACGAGACGTGAGTAGTTACTACCCACGTGGGTAGTTGTGGGTAGCACAACCAATCATTTGGCTGAAGTGGGTAGTTGGCGGGTAGCAGAATTTTCAACTTTTCAATAAGGAAAGTTTTAAACCTTATTTCAGTGACTGCGCTTTCATTTCAGCAATATCATTCAGCTTTATTGCAGGAATTTGCATAATTTAAAGGTTTTTGCTTGAATTTTCTTCAGTCCCAAAACAGTACAATTTATGTTGAGGGTAGTTGTGGGTAGTTGACAGCTTATTTGAGCACGTGGGTAATGGTGGGTAGTTGAACAGTGTTTATGGCGCGGCGCGGATAGTCACAGGTCTGAAAAGTGGCAGCTCTAATTGATATCATAAAAAATGGCAGAATTCAACTCGGAAAGCTTCATCGAACCACATGAAAGGTGAGCCTTTAGCACTTTCGATCGTAACTATTTTTAGAGCCACCTTCAAACAGTGACTTAAAGGGAAATAATGACCTTTTGATTTTGTTAGCAACAATTTATCAGGCTACCGTTATGGTTTTAAAATTATTTTATTTAAATTTAAGAATTAAATACAATTATTCCCAAATTCAAAGTTGTAAGTTTGGAAAAAATACAAAACAAGTACCTTGTGTACTTCATGAAGGTCATTGACAAATTCGTCCTTCCCTACCATTGTTTACATCGAGTGCGGTATTTTTGGAGGCTCTGTGACGTTTCCGATGAAACTGAGCGCTGCTCGGACACACGCTAGTAGCGCTAGTAGCGCTTTCGTTCTCCATGGCAACCAGGCGTCAGCCAATCAAAAGCCAGAAAGGGAATACGTTCTGGCTTTTCATTGGCTCACGCCTGGTTGCCATGGAGAACGAAAGCGCTACTAGCGTGCGTTCGAGCAGCGCTCTGATCCGTGAAGCAATCCGTGAAGCATCCGTGATGCATGACTGACTATCAGTATAAGTAATGAATAACAACAACATGCACACTATACCAACTCGAATAAAATAAGGGCGGAATGAATTGAACCCCAGGCAAGCTAGTATTCGCAAAGCACTCGGCACTGCGCCACAATAGCAAAAGGTAAGGGAAATGCATATTGGATACAATATTATTACGTCACAAGTTTCTGAAGTGTCAACGACTATGAAATACAGTGACAAAATACCTTTAATAATGATTAGCAAGAAAACTCAAACTTAAAAACAATAATTTGAATAAGTCTTCAATTAGCTTTCAACTCAAAATCAGATATATTTTGCAATGCTACACAAGAATGGCACCAGTGACGTCATTAACAAAGCCTGCTACGGGACTTGGGTATACTAATCAGGAACAACTCGCCACAATGGTAAAGTGCGCCGAGAAGCATGACAATGACTTTGTAAACAAATCGCCGACGCTAAATAGGTCGCCGTCGATGTGCATCGATGAGCTTCCGATTTAATTGCCAGTTTTGTGTTATTGTTTGTTAGTTTTTTGGGGACAAATTATTATTTTTCATGATAATATAAAGCATAGTGTTATATACAGCCACAGACAAATTATACAATACTCCTAATGTTGAAAAATGAATCGATTTTCAAAAATTGAGGGTCGCAACCACTAACTATGCCGCCGTTGATGTGCATCGATGAGCTTCCGATTTTATTGCCACTTTTTCCAATCGCTGTTAGTTTTAGAAGATCGCCGGGCATATAATCACAACAAGCAGAACGCACAATATATTTTCCACTCCATTGCGTAAAAAACAATATGGGAAAAGCCCGCAGTTTGATGAGGCCCAAAAGTACTTGCAAGTACCGGTCGTTAAAAGTGTGGAACGCTTATCAACTTTAACTTGAAATATGTTTCGGTAGGAAAGTTTTCATGCAAAATGTGATGAATTTACATTATATTTTGGTCTCGTCTGGCGATTTCAAGTGCTAACTCCATTTTTGTGGAAAAAGGTCATTATTTCCCTTTAAAGGAAATAGTTCACCTTGGAAAATTTTTACCCAACACGATTTGATTACATTGTTTAATACAATTTCTTTTGATATTGTCAAAAATGGCCTTATATCGCGCCGATTCAGGACAGAAGGCCGTAAATTTGTATTGTTTATCAAAACTATATGCATACTCTCTGAGTCAGAGTCCTGACGTCACGCGAATGTAAAAAAATGGTTCAGCCAATCAGATTTGAAAGTAGTCGCGTAAAGATATACTCGCATTGGAGATGTGCCAACCGGCGTCCGGCGATTCGCTTACTAGCACATGCTGCAAGCTGATTGGCTGATGGTATAGCCTCTGCCCGGGCTAGAACCAGTACAACATTCTTTCGCCAGCACCTCATTCCTTCGTCAAAAACTCAAATATATTCGGCTGGAGAGTCTTTTCAGTCAAGAAAACTTGCAGATAGGGGTTTCCCAACACGGGCTAAAAAACTGCTATCTCAGTTTAAAACTAATGTTGAAGGTGAACTATTTCCTTTAAAGGGACACTCCCACCTTCCCAAAAGTTGTAAAATGTACGCCGCCTGTGGTGCAAA
Organism: Chirona hameri; assembly: GCA_036785665.1. Classification (NCBI taxonomy): domain Eukaryota; kingdom Metazoa; phylum Arthropoda; class Thecostraca; order Balanomorpha; family Balanidae; genus Chirona; species Chirona hameri. Next base: position 95,978 of record JAXIVJ010001534.1, read on the forward strand.
ATATGAAATAATTGCTGCCGAACACGATTATGACATTTGTTTCTCGCAAACAATGCTCAATTTCATAACAAGTTAAGTTTTAATATTTGGGTTGATGACGTCATATTGAGCTCTAGAGAGCTATACAGAAATCCTTTACGCTGCCAAAGTATGGCACAATTATTTCGAGACAATGTTCGCGCTTTGAATACAAACAAGCCAATTACCAAACCATTCGAAACACGCAAATATATCCAAGTCTAACCTTAAAACAAGTCGACTATCATCACCATTTCGTAAAGAGAGGTGACGTCATCGGCTTTAGGCCCCTATTCAAATACACGTGGGGTTTATTCGTTACAATTGTCAAGACCAAGCTCGAATTTCTTTTTGATTAGACCTGTGTGGTTGTTTTAACTGCTACGCTACTTAATTGCAATGCAAATCCAACAACATGGCTATCTCAACTCAAAACTAATGTTAAGGTGGGAGTGTCCCTTTAATACATTGTCGCCAATGGCGGCAATCGCCGCTTGGGTCACATTGCTGCCCAGCGCCCCTGGCGGCGGAAATTTAGCTGACATACCCCATTGCGTGGCTATTCCGGCGCAGCTGATAGGATACTTCGGAGGGCGAGGCCGTTAAATTTTATGGCACCTACTTAACATTAATTTACCAGGCCTTGCGTGAAAAACGGTTAATAATGGCGATCAGTTGTTGAAAGGAAATTTGTTTGCCTTATATTTTAATGGACAGCAACTTAAAGTATGTATACTCAAATAAAGCATATTTAAGTTTGATTTGTATCATCACCTGATTGATTGCTACTACCGCTGCGAACTTTACGCCTATGATCCTCCGTTCCGGAAATCTTAAAATCGGCTGACGCGTAAACCGAACTGTTGAACGTCCGTGAAGTTAGCGACTTCTTCTGGGACTTATTCAGCGAGGGATTCAGATTTGGCCCAACCTCGGCCCAATGTCAATTCTAGTACGCTGATCACGAATATGACGTTCATTTTGCTGTTCAAGGTCATATTCATGGTCAAATTAAAGGTTAAAGGATGGGGTACCCAATAACGTCCCGATTTTATTGCCGGATCCTTCCAAAAGTGGTCCCGAATGATAGACAAGGTCCATATCTATCGTCCATCACCGTGACCTGACCCGTGACCCTTGACCTTGTAGGTCAAATTCGAGGTCAAAGGACGGGGTACCGCATAACGTCCTGAATTTATTGCCGGAACGTTTATAAAGTGGTCCCAGATGATAAACAGGGTCCATATCTAACGTCCGTCACCGTGACCTGACCCGCGACCTTTGATCTTGGAGGTCAAAGGACGGGGTACTGCATAACGTCCCGAATTTATGGCGGGATCATATCAAAAATGGTCCCAGATGATAGACAGGGTCCACATTAGAGATGCAAAAATTTCCCCAAAAACAGGAACCGGCCCCGCACCGCCACCGCTCATACATGAGTTGGGACCGGCATCAAGGCCGGCCACATGTGGCAGCACCCGCCAGGCCCGGCACGCGGCAGCTCAAGCTAGGAATCTGCATGTATACTTCATTCTACACTTAAAATCTTTTAGCAGGAATATTTATAGTTTGCAATGTGCATTTTGCACCATTTTAACGCACACCACATTGAAACACCAATGGATAATGGATATATATGGACCATGGAGTAAAGAAATCCCACACAAGTCAGAACTTGAGATAAATAATCAACAACAGACTAACAGGAAAGTCAAACAGGTCAAGGTGAGTAGACTTCTTTCATCTTTGGTGGTTTGCAAAAATAAAAAACAAAAATAAGACGCATGATAGATATATAGATCATGCAAGTCCAAACGAGCAGCTTAAAAGTATGTAATAAGTATGCATTCATCACTCAACATCACACAATGCAATGTTTGGGTTGTAATTGTAATAGCTTCTACAAACAATGTTGAGGTTAGAGGTACTACAACCTACTTACTTATTTGATCAATGTTGACATAGACTAGTAAATACTAAATATACTTCACAGGATAATGGGGAAAAGGCAAGTTTTCCTGGACATTTAAGTATGACAAACATACTAAAAACATTGGGAGTGACAATCATATCTTGAATGATAAAAGTAAAATAATCGACCTGTTTTAAATTACAGAGTATCCTCGGTTTTCTCACTATCCAAGCCAAGATATCTATAACTAACATCTAAGCCAGTCACACACAGAGCCACTCTTATACGGCCTTGTCACATATTTATACAGCCTTGGGCAGTGAGCACAGATAAACAAAGCTTGAGCTACTTCACTGCCAAAGCCAAGGCCGTACAACTGCCTTGGTACAACTTCACACGTCCGTCAAGCTAGCAGCAGATTCATATTCGCGAATCTGCTGCTGCCAGACAGACATTCGCCGGGCTCGAATATACTGCTACTGGCAGCAGATTCGGCGAATGTCTGTCAGCTGGCAGCATATTCGTGAACAACTTCCGCGGCCTTCTTGGCGCATCTTAGACGCGAGCAGCAGATTCAGATATTCGCCGGGCTCGAATATACTGCTACCAGCAGCAGATTCGGCGAATGTCTGTCAGCTGGGAGCATATTCGTGAACAACTTCCGCGGCATTTTTCGCGCATCATCTGAACGCCAGCAGCAGATTCGCAACGTGATGTGTTTGAGTTGAGTTGTTCGGTGAGAGATGGGTACCTTCTAGGTAAGTAGGTATTGATCAACGTATTACTGACTTGAAGCAGTCAGTGAGTAGCACCTCTAACCTCCTCCTACTTACCTAGAAGGTACCCATCTTTCACCGAACAACTCAAACACATCACGTTGCGAATCTGCTGTTGGCGTTCAGATGATCCGCGAAAAATGCCGCGGAAGTTGTTCACGAATATGCTGCCAGCTGACAGACATTCGCCGAATCTGCTGCTGGTAGCAGTATATTCGAGCCCGGCGAATATCTGAATCTGCTGCTCGCGCCAAAAAGGCCGCGTAAGTTGTTCACGAATATGCTGCCAGCTGACAGACATTCGCCGAATCTGCTGCCAGTAGCAGTATATTCGAGCCCGGCGAATGTCTGTCTGGCAGCAGCAGATTCGCGAATATGAATCTGCTGCTAGCTTGACGGACGTCAACTTCACTGCTGTGCGTAATGGCGTCTGAAGTATTTGACAATTGTGAAGCGTTGAGCTCAAAACGGCGCAGACAATTAATCCCGTCACCGAAATTACTAACTTTATCATCATAATTACTTAAATCACCAAAATGAAAATGTCAACATATTGCGGATTCGGCAGATGGACTTCTTTAAAAAATATTTAAACTTCAACTGACACCAATGGTTAAGATTTAATACTACAGCTTATTTTCGAATACGAACATGAACAATTGTCTTCACACAATGATGAGGCGTCGCGATTCTGAGGTGTGAAGTTGTGAATATCTGTCAGCGACACATTCGCGAATATCGATCTACTGCTTAATTGACACACGTGATTCTTTTACGGTCCAGTCCTGGCGAATTCGTCGCAAATGTGACTCATCAAAACACATTGTTTGGAAATTGGGGTTGAATGTGTTGTCGGGGAGTGTGTCACGTGTAATTATGCAAGGTCATATATAAATTATGGAGCTATTGTGATAAGAAGTTGAAGTGGAACTAGACTGGTTTGCATTCTGTGATAGGTCTTGGCCATTTAAGATTTCTTTGCAAAATGTTTTTGTTTGTGTTTTGCAGTCTTTCCACCTTTATAATTGTAATTGCATAAAATACAATATTTGTTCACTACCAAAACTACAAATGATATGACTTGAATATGTCCTTTCTCATGTGGAACTGAATAGTAAATATGTATCAATAAATATTCTCAGTAATATGTATTTACAATAGTATTAACAATAATTATTATCATATATGTGGGTGGTTTTGTTCCATAGGTACTTATTTGTTATACAAAATAATTTGGGGTGACCTGGGGCAATGGGATGACTAAATATAATATTGTATGCCACCCCACCTAGTTACTAGTGATGACAGTGGAATATGATTTGGGGTAGTTGTTTCTGTTTGACTGCACTCGACTCTCACACTGCTGCAGTGACTGAGCTGATGAATTGATCATGAATTGACCCTGTAGTTTGATTTATTAAGTTTCACTGGTGTGTCCACTCCTTGCTAGGTCGTACTAGTTATCACTTTTAATTTGTAAACTAGGACATTGTTATGTGTTATGCTGGTGTTTTACTGTTGTATATTTTGTTTTCTCAATTTATCATGATCTTTAAGCATGTATGTTCTGACTTCTGCCAATATTTATTTCTATTTTTTTGTTTTAATTGATAACTTGTGCTGAGCCCGGCATGAGCCCGGCAAGCCTGAGTTCAGACACAGCTTCAGGCACGCCGGGCCTGAATTTGGGCCCAGCGCCGGCTCCGTGGTCCTGAAATTTGCGTCTCTAGTCCACATCTAACCTCCATCAATGTGACCTGACCCCGTCCTTTCACCTAGAGTTTGACCTCCAGTTGGAGGTCAAATCCTCCAATTGGAGGTCAAATCCTCCAATTGGAGGTCAAATCCTCCAATTGGAGGTCAAATTCGAGGTGAAAGGACAGGGCCAGGTCACGACGGACGTTAGCTGTGGACCCCGTCTATCATCTGGGACCACTTTTGGAAGAATCCGTCAATAAATTCGGGACGTTATTGGGTACCCCGTCCATTGACCTTGAATTTGACCTTGAAGATGACCTTGAACGGCAAAATGAAGGTCATATTCGTGATCAGCGTGTCATAATTGACCTTGGGCCGAGGCTGGCCCAAATCTGAATCCGTCGCTGAATAAGTCGCTATCTTCACGGACGTTCAACAGTTCTGGTTTACGCGTCAGCCGATTTGAAGATCTCCGGAACGGAGGATCTTAAAGTTCACAGCGGTAGTAGCAATGCTCGGTCATTATAAAAAAGCAAACTTACATATGCTTTATTTTATTTGACTTTAAGCTGCTGTGCATTAAAATATACGGCATATTAAACTTGCATTTCAACAACTGATCGCCATTATTAACCGTTTTTCACGCAAGTCCGCACCTGTAGCTCAGTGGGAGAGCGCTGGACTTCTGACCTATCCCGGACCCGGTAGTGGCAGCCCGGGTTCGAGTCGCTTCGGCGCTCGCTATTTGCTCCTGACTGGGATGGCCTGCGGCCGGTGGCAGCGGTCGTACTCAAGGTCAGGTGACGTCAGTGAGCGGGGCGGACCGTGTCCAGGTATGTCGGGCACGTAAAACTTTCGTCTCTAAATTCTGCCGGCCAACAGGAATTGCGCGATCGGATGGTGAGGTCAGGACCTGCGCAACAAGCTCTGCTTAGCGTGGGCCCTGACTTCGCAAATCCATCCATACAAAATATTCGGACTATTTTTTTTTTAAAACTTGTAAATTCATCTTAAATAGGTGTCATAATAATTTAGCGGCCTCACCCTTCGAAGTATCCTATTACCTGCGCAGGAATAGCCGCGCAATTGGCAAAAGCAGTTTTTAACCGTACCCGTTCAAATTAACGTGATACCAAGGTCCAAGGTACTGTTAGGTTTGGTTTGATTTTTTTGGTTTGGCAAGGTTTGAGTTAGGACGGTGTTTTTTGCGCTATCATTGTCATCGGACTTACCTCTTTGATTTAACCAGGTGGGTGGCAAGAGGACATGTGACCAAATGGAGGAATCTGATTGGAGGCCCGGGTTTGTCTAGTAAACTGGCGCATTGTCTAGTGAACTGGCGCATTAGCTACCGCCATTTCTGACAAACAAATAATGGACTAGTTGCAGGGTACCTAAGTCACTACTTTTATGTGTTTGATGAAAAGCAAATTAACAAAACATATTTTTTTCGATTGACACTACATTATAAATTACTCCGGATTATTAGTTTTTAAAATAATTAAGTATATTTACGTAATTTGAAATTCTGCTCTCCGATTGGTCGTGACGTCAGATGGCAATAGTTCAGGCGGTCAAAGTTACTTAAGGTAGTCTTGGGCGGCTCGGTTGACGCATTTCTTTTTAATAAGCTTCCCCCTCACTCAAGAAGTAGTGGTGGGGAACATGATTTACCCCCCCCCCCCCCCCACACATAAATTTGTCAGAGGGACCCTTCAAGAAGTTGACCGAAGGCCCCGAGGTGCCCCAGCCAGTCTGAGGGCCCTCTAAGGCCGACAGTAGGCCCCCAGTCGGCCTGAGGTGGCCCTGGTCGGAGGGGCCTTCGGTAGGCACGAGGGGCCCTCGGTAGGCCTGATGGGACCCTCGGTATGGCCTGATGGGGCCCTCGGTAGGCCTGAGGGGTCCCTCGGTAGGCCTGAGTGGGCCTTCGGTAGGCATGAGGGGCCCTCGGTAGGCCTGAGAGGCCCTTGGTGAGCCTGAGGGGCCCTCGGTAGGCCTGAGGGGGCCCTCGGAAGGTCTGAGACTTCAACATGGGCCTGTCCGACGTTTTTTGCGACTATTTAGGTCCCTGCAAAATATAGTGGCTTAAATCCGAGGAGCTACCATTTCGCGCCATTTTTTAGGGGGGGGGGGGAGTTACCGTGAGATGGGGCCGCTTTGATCGAAGGGCCCCTGGGTTTGTCCCCCCCCCCCATCCGAAAATACCACCCACCGTGGTAGCGGTGGGATACCACCTCCATAAGCGCTCTATCCGAACGCGTGCGATTTGTGGGCTGTGATTGAGACCGTCTGGTGAGGAATATAAGGCGGGAAAAGCTACCGCCGGGTGATACAAAAATACCTTGTTCTATCTTCTATCCATACCCGGGTCATGAATCCACCTGCGAAGTCATTTAGTACCTAAATATTTTTCCCCTAAAAAGCATTGCAAAATCTCCATGTTAAAGCAATGGGAGTATCAGCTGACTGAGATTCCTTGGAGCCAACCACACTGGAGGATCCCGGCGATTGGTTGCACGTGCGCTGGGAGGTCACGTGACTGAAACCTTACCCCCTACCTCTATTAAAGTACCTTGGATTTAACATAGGCAAGTTTCAAAGGCAGGAGCATCCACATGTACTTGCTTCTGGAATCTTTCAAGACCAAAATCAATTCATTTTATTCTAAAGCAAGAACATACTCAAAAAGACATGCTGATATGGATACATAGAGACAGGGGCGTAGGAACTATGTTCAAGTGGGGGGGGGGGGGGGGGGGGGGGGGCAGGAGGCATTCTGAAGTCGATTATTTCCATGCAACGCCCATAGGCATAATGTTAAAATCCAAAATGTTGGGGGGGGGGGGCGGCTGCCTCCTGCCTTCCTGCTCCTACGCCTATGCATGGAGAGTCTCACAAATTTCATCAGTGTTTTACTCTCTATGCCCATATTCATAATACAATTATTCCCTTGCCTGAGGGTTAATACCTTGAGGTAAGGGTTAAAGGGAAATAATGACCTTTTGATTTTGTTAGCAACAATTTCTTAGGCTACCGTTATGTTTTTAAAATTATTTTATTTAAATTTAAGAATTAAATAAAATTATTCCCAAATTCAAAGTTGTAAGTTTGGAAAAAATACAAAACAAGTACCTTGTGTACTTCATGAAGGTCATCGACAAATTCGTCCTTCCCTACCATTGCTAACATCGAGTGCGGCATTTGTGGAGGCTCTGTGACATTTCCGATCAAACTGAGCGCTGCTCGGACACCCGCTAGTAGCGCTTTCGTTATCCATGGCAACCAGGCGTCAGCCAATCAAAAGCCAGAAATGGAATACGTTCTGGCTTTTCATTGGCTCACGCCTGGTTGCCATGGAGAACGAAAGCGCTACTAGCGTGCGTTCGAGCAGCGCTCTGATCCGTGAAGCAATCCGTGAAGCATCCGTGATGCATGACTGACTATCAGTATAAGTCATGAATAACAACAACATGCAAACTATACCAACTCGAATACAATAAGAGCGGAATGAATTGAACCTCAGGCAAGCTAGTATTCGCAAAGCACTCGGCACTGCGCCACAATAGCAAAAGGTGAGGGAAATGCATATTGGATACAATATTATTACGTCACAAGTTTCTGAAGTGTCAACTACTATGAAATACAGTGATAAAATACCTTTAATAATGATTAACAAGAAAATTCAAACTTAAAAACAATAATTTGAATACGTCTTTAATTGGCTTTCAACTCGAAACCAGATATATTTTGCAATGCTACACAAGAATGGCACCAGTGACGTCATTAACAAAACCTGCTACGGGACTTGGGTATACTAATCAGGAACAACTCGCCAAGTGCGCCGAGATGGTTAAGTGCGCCATGAAGCATGACAATGACTTTGTAAACAAATCGCCGACGCTAAATAGGTCGCCGTCGATGTGCATCGATGAGCTTCTGATTTAATTGCCAGTTTTGTGTTATTGTTCGTTAGTTTCTTTGGGGATTTTTTATTTATTTTTTCATGATAAAATAAAGCATAGTGTTATATACAGCCACGGACAAACTATACACAACTCCTAATGTTGAAAACAAATGAATCGATTTTCAAAAATTGAGGGTCGCAACCACTAACTATGCCGCGTTGATGTGCATCGATGAGCTTCCGATTTTATTGCCACTTTTTCCAATCGCTGTTAGTTTTAGAAGATCGCCGGGCATATAATCACAACAAGCAGAACGCACAATATATTTTCCACTCCATTGCGTAAAAAAACAATACGGGAAAAGCCCGCAGTTTGTTGAGGACCAAAAGTACTTGACAAAAGGTCAGAAATAGTGCAAGTACCGGTCGTTAAGTGTGGAACGCTTATCAACTTTAACTTGAAATATCTTTCGGTAGGAAAGTTTTCATGCAAAATGTGATGAATTTACAATATATTTTGATCTCGTCTGGCGATTTCAAGTGCTAACTCCATTTTAGTGGAAAAAGGTCATTATTTCCCTTTAAAGGAAATAGTTCACCTTCAACATGGGATTTTGAACTGAAATTGCAGTTTTGTAGCCCGTGTTGAGAAATCCTTATCTGCAACTTTTCTTGGCTGAAAAGACTCTCCAGCCGAAGATATTTGACTTTTTGGCGAAGGAATGCGGCGCATATATGATATACCGTACCGTCTGAGTGCCAGCACTACCAGGGCGCATGCGCAGACCAATAACGCACACCATAAAATTAATAATGTACGACCTTCTGTCCTGAATTGGCGCGATGTAGGACCATTTTTGAAAAGAAAAAAAGAAACTGTATTAAAAAATATAATAAAATCGTGTTCTGAAAAATTTCCGAAGGTGAACTATTTCCTTTAATCTATTCACAATAAAATATATTCCTAACTTGACAAATGTTTACTCTTATCTCTGGGTAGGGGTAAGTGTTATTCACAAATGAATTCTACCCTCAACTTGAGGTCAGGTCATGGTAGATCAGGCAGTTCTAGCCATAATTATGTTTGTGTAGTTTAGTATTGACTATTGTACAATACAAATATATTGCATCCATCCTTGACCCTTGCTTTCTGGCAATATGCAAGATGAATTGCAGTTAAGCTATCTTACACAGTTAAAGAAAAAGAGCAGGTTCCAAATTCCATTTTAGCTGTAATCATGTATGTATCATTAAAACATTTCAATCATTGAACAACCAACATTTGTATCATTCAACAATTTTAAACTAATGATACAACACTCATGAACAACACTTATGATGTTGGATAGAGCTTCAGTTAATTTTCCAGTTCCTTTTCCAGGACCTGCCACGAGTACCCTAGGTCACTGCCTCTCCATCAGGCTCTCCTTGTTGTTTTAAGTCTTCCTCAGTTTCTTGCAGGACTTGCACAGACTTAACTCTAAGCTTAGTTCTGGATTATTACCTCTTTCTCAGCATCCTTAGCTATATTTCTGTTCTTACATCTGTTTTACTTTGTAAGAGAACCCGGTTAGCTGTCGGCCATGCATAGCCTCCAGCATCCCGTCCCTCCGTTACTTTACTCCCATTACGTTAACATACCCCGCCTGCCACCCGGGTGTAATAAACTAGCAGCCCGTATATGTCGTTCAGCGTTCACCGTGGATCATAAAGACATAAAGACATAAAAGAAAAGTGCAACAAAGAGCCTCTTGGGCCCATCCGAGGTTGCACCCCCCCCCCTCCACCAGTCTCGCCCCTTCAAATCACCTTACTCTACCTGCATAAAAGAAGGCTAATCCCACGAGTATTTATGAACTAATCCCTTCTCTGTAAAGTATTTATCTAATCTAATTTTGAAGGAAGCAAGTGTCACTGCATCAGCGACATCCCCTGGTAGCATATTCCAATGTCCTACAACCCTTCTACTGAAAAATGACTGTCGTAGCCTAGTCCTACTTTGTTTGATAATGAGTTTATGCTGATGACCTCTACCTCGATTTTCCCTATTGAACTCAAACATACCCTTTAAATATCCAGAATGCTGACTATTTACAAATTTGAAGACTTCAATTAGATCTCCTCTTAGCCTTCTATATCTAAGTGAAAACATACCCAATTTCTTTAATCTATCTTCATAAGGTAAACTACCAAGACAATTAACCATTTTTGTTGCCCTTTTTGAACTCTTTCTAACAACCAGCAATCTTTCTCATATGTTGGAGACCAGGCTTGTACACAATACTCCAAATGTGGTCTAACGTATGCACAATACAGTTTTGTTATTACCTTTTCACTCTTGTAGGAAACATTTCTGTTAATGGCCCCTAGCATTCTAAGTGCCTTTTTCCTAGCTTCTACAACCTGATCTGACGCTGATAGTCTATTGTTTACCACGACACCTAAATCTCTTTCCTTTTCAATCTGCTCCATTTTCTGCCCACCCATTTCATACCTATGTTTACTGCTAACCCGTCCAGCGTGCATAATCTTACATTTACTCAAATTGAATTTCATCTGCCATGCTTCAGACCACTCAACTAGCTTGCCCAGATCTGATTGAAAAACATCCTGATCATGTTTTCCTCTAATAATCCTGACAACTTTTAGATCGTCTGCAAATTTCAAGACTTTGCTGTCTATACTGTTCTCAATTGCATTCACAAATATTATAAAAAGCAATGGGCCCGGGACTGAGCCCTGTGGAACCCCACTGAGAACCTCCTTCCATTGTGATTGGCACCCATTCAATATAACCCTTTGCTGGCGTCCTGAAAGCCACGTTTCTATCCAATCCAGAATCTTGCCCCTGATCCCATGCATTTTAAGTTGCAACCCCAGTCTTGTATGGGGGACTTTGTCAAATGCTTTACTGAAATCAAGAAAAGCTACATCTAGCTGTTTACCCTGATCAAAGCTATCTGTTGCAACATCCAAAAACTCCAGAAGATTACTTAAACAAGAACGGCCCTTCCTAAAGCCATGCTGTGTATCCTTGATGAGTTCATTTTGCTCCAAGAATTCAACAATCTTATCTTTGATGATTGATTCAAGCACCTTGCAGACTAATGAGGTCAGACTAACCGGTCTATAGTTTTCCTCTTTACTTCTATCTCCCTTTTTATGAATAGGAACAACATTTGCTCTTTTCCAATCAAGTGGAATTTTACTATCTGCGAGTGTTTTAGAAAATATTATGGCTAATGGAACCGACAACTCCCTTTCAGATTCTCTTAAAAGTCTAGCATGGATTTCATCAGGTCCTTCTGCCTTGTTAGGCCTTACTTTCTTTAGATATTCTAGAACAAGTTCACTACTTATGCCACCTAGCTCTCCTATAGTCTCCTCTGTCTCTAGCTCAGGCTGAAGTGCTGCAATACTACTCTGGTCCTCGATAGTAAAGACAGATTGAAACTGATCATTAAGCACTTCAACCATTTCACTGTCCTTGCTAACTAACACATCATCTACCTTAAATGGACCTATATTTTTGGAAACTGTACTGAACTTATAAAAACTGAAGAACTTCTTACTATCTGCATTACAATGTCTAGCTAAATCAAGTTCCTTTGCCCTTTTAGCTGCTCTGACCTTTTTCTTAACTGAATTTCTTGCATTCTGGTAGGCCTTCCGATTTATATCTAGTGAAGATCCCTTCAAAATGCCAAATGCACTTCTTTTAGCTTGTATAGCACTCCTTACTTCTGGGGTAAGCCAAACTGGTTTGCCCTTGGTTCTGTTACGTTTTTGCCTGAGGGGTATATGCCGATTTTGAATTTGGCTTAATCTAGCTTTGAAAACATTCCAGGCCTCACATGCATCTAAACCTGCCAACTCAACGTTCCATTTTATCTGTGCGAGGTCATTTCTAATACCATCAAAATCAGCCCGGCTGAAGTTTGGAACCATAATAAGGTTATCTTTGGGCCTCATTTCTGATGAGATATTGAATTTAACCATATTGTGATCACTGGTTCCTAGACCTGCACAAATACTTATGTCACTAACTTTGGCATTCCTCGCTTCCCGGGGAAATATTTAATTCTCCTCAACTCTACTAGTTTGTAGAGGCCCTTTAGCATGTGAAAGGCATATTTTGAACTAAAAGAGTCCATTCTGGCCTACATTTGTCTTCAAGGTCACAGCGTTGGGAGAAGTTGCCGTTCTGCCATTCTAATCGGCGACAAATCTATAGCTATCGGTGGAGTAATCGGTGACAAATCTTAGACAGACAGATAGGTACCACACCTTTTCGAATTATCACCTCTCTCATGATTCTCGCACCTAGATATCATTAAGTTTCCCAATGGAAATCACAACTCTAAATAATGCTGTTTTTCTAATGCGAAAACCAATTTTCGGTTAATCCTGCAGCTCCAAAATAATCCTGCAGTTCTAAAATAATCCTGCAGGTAAAGAACATAAGCAAGCGATATACAACGAGTTCGCTTGTTCACGGAACAAAACATGCGCAATAACAGCGATAATGAGCACTGTGCGCAGCCTGGCGGCTGGGAAACGGCACGTGAACGCCACACGCTATTCAATTACAACGGAGCGAGAACGGGAGTGTGTCACCGTCCTCCTCCGTTCGCGTATGCAAGTACGGAACAGACTGTCCAGCGGGGCGATAGTGATTTTTGTGTTGCGCAAGGTTTGAATGCGGACTGCGGCTCGCAGGGGGTGACACCGCTGTAGCCACCTCGTTTGAGCAAGATGCTTGATGTGACGTCACTGGAAGCTGAGTCACGGCATGTCACGTCGCGTTTCACAGCATATCCGGCAATTCAGTGGGGCAGAATCATACAATTAAGCATGCGATAGGAATTAATGGGCACTGAGAATTTACCACGCTCGTCTTCGTGAATCCCTGGCCGTACGAAACAGCGAGCTGTAACTGGCGGCTGACTACGTTTGCTGCGTGAGCGCGGCGCCGACGAAGGAGCCGGCTACCGCCAGTGACGTCATCCGTTGGTCTTACCGAGTTCAAGGTTGAATGGCTCGTGTCCTGACCAATTCGGTAGGCTGCCTACTAAGTTTACATACCTTCTGGCTTTCCATAACCAAACAAGTCGTAGCAAGAAGTAGAGCACTTTTTAAACTCCACTCAATGACGTCTGCTTTAGGCTTACCCATTGATTTGCAGTGTGAACTATATGACAGACTTGTAGTTCCAGTCCTCCTCTATGGAAGTGAAGTATGGGGATTGAAACATGCAGAGCTAATTGAAAAGTTTGAAAGAATTCCTGAAAAGTGTTCAAGGTAAACAAATACACTGCAAACTGCATGGCATATGGTGAGCTTGGTAGGCACAAAGCTTGGATCACTATTAAAAAACGAATGCTAAGCTTTTCGATGCACTTGAAAAATGGAAATCAGCACAAGCCAGGGGCGGATACAGGGGGGCGGCGGGGGGCGGCCGCCCCCCCCCCCCCCCCAGGGCGGATACAGGGCGGGCGGGCGGCGATGCATGATCAAAAAGCCATGGACATTCCCAAAACCTCTAAGAACCTCTAATTTTTCTGAAAAACTCTATAATCCTCCGAAAATCTTCAAAAACCTCTAGATTAACTCTAGAATCTGAGGTAGAGTCTTCAGATTTGACGTAAAACCTCTAATTGGAAGCGCTGTCGTACAGCGTCCTGGAAAAAGGCGCCAGAAGAGGCGCACCATGCACCCGGGTTAGGTTAGGTATATTTTGTTATGCTATTTTTTAAACATGGTGCGCCTCTTCTAGCGCCTTGACAGATTTTGCAAATCTGGCGCAGTTCAGTCTTTTCTAGCGGCGAGAATACCCGCCGAAGCGCGACGCCGCACCTTCCAATGTTTGCTGCAATCTAAGTCCTGTAAGAAGGTAGAGTCATACGGCGAGTTGACCGAATCCGACTCAGGGGTGGTGACGTCATCTTGACGGAGAATCCCTTGCCCCTATACCTACAAATCAATAATAACTCAGTTTTTGAAAGACTATATGGATAATTCTACCGGGCCGATTTACAGACAACATGCCCTCAAAGAAAGACCGATTCAAGGTCTCTAACTTATATAAATAACATTTTGCTCCTATTTTGACAGCGAAGCGACAAAGATCCTACTCCTTCGCTAATGTTATAGTAGCCATATATAAGCCGCGCCACAAATGTCGGTGCGCCATTTTTTTTGGACTAGATGACGTCACGTTCCAGGAAGAACAACGTATGTTAGTTTTCGGGCAATTGACATGCGTGGTTTTTCTTGTGCAGGGTATTATAGCTAATTGAGCCTATAGCGGCTGCAGGGATGACAACCCCCTGGCTGCAATCTGCAATGGCGCTGCTTGTTTGGTGTGTTGCGAGATGGTTTAGTAAAATGCATTCGTACCACCTTATCATTTTTAATTAGGTGTAACCGATGAATGGTAGGCTTGATGTGTTGTTTAATGTAGTGTCTAAGGCGTGATCATACTGCAAAAATGGGACCTCAAAAAGCTAAACGTCAGAAGAAGTCCGGATCGCAATTTATGGCTCTGAGAAAACAGCAAGACGTGGCTAATATAGCTGTTCGTAATAGGTCCATCGAAGAGTTATTCTGCATGTAAGTCCTTGCTGGATGATGTGTTTTTGCATGAAAGCAAAATATCCTAATATGCCATGTTTGTACACCAGATTGTCAGATTTTGCATGCCAGTGTATTGCATCAGCATGGGTATTGGGTTGGCATTTATTTTATTTTTGCATATCAATTTATATATCACTTTTATCTCAGGCTCATTTATCTTTTCCCTCCTTTCCTCACTCAACCAATCTTACAGAAGTAGGACCTAGGACCTAGAAGGCCTTGCTTGGACTTTGTTAGTTGTTTGACAATATTTTAAGTTGAGTCGTTGACAAATAGGTAGTCAACAGAAATGGATGAAACCATATAATTGTATTAGTAAGTAAGGCCAATCTTATTTTATGACTAGTCAGTAGCATTCAAAATACAGAGCATCAGCCTTGAGGTTTAGGTTTAGGATAGTGAGCTGACGTTCAACAGGGTCTATTCAGGGCTCACTTCAAATCAGGTGCAGACTGGTCAGGTCAGGCTGAGGAAATTGTAGCCCAGTGTTGGTCAAATTTGTTTTTAAACATATTGGTCGTTGTGGCTTCAACTACTTCTTGTGGTAGATTGTTCCACTGATTGACCATTCATTCTTCATTTATTTGTACATAACTGATCATTCATTTTTGAGCATTCATCTTTACAAAACCATGGCCATTGCATAGGTATTGATGTTGACAGTAGTTCTGCCATTCTAGCCTTAAGTAAGGTTGTGCAGGCTCCAAGGACAAACATAATTGATAGTTATTCATGTGCTTCATCTTGGAAGAAAAATATTGTGGTTATGGGCCTTTCATTTGTGGTTATGGCATGTTTGAAAGTGAGAATGTACCAAAATTGATCTAAATTTAGATCAATGTCCTTATATGGGCATTGATCCACCCATTTTGATCTATTTATTGATAAATCTACTTTTTTATCTTCTCCCCTTAGTTTGCCCAACTAATGTATCTGTTTTGGTTATTTGAGATCATTGAGACAATTCTGAGTTGATTTGCAATAAGTTTATGACAACAGAAACTCCTGAAATAATTTTGGATGGGGACTGGACACATCACCTAAGAATTACCAAGTTAATAGGTACCATGTGTCACTTGACAAATATCAACAATTCAGTATTCAGTTGACTTGGGGCATCATGAAGATGGTGCAGGCACCTGACTTGCCCGCTTTAGTCTCGCTCATGATCAGTTATGGCCATGTTGTCAGCAGGGTCGTAGCCATGGGGGGGGGGGGGGGCATGGGGCCATGCCCCCCCCCCGAGCAAACCAATTTTACACTAGATAAAATGGGATTCTGCTGACGACCCCCCCCCCCCCCGCCGGTCAACAACTGTTGGCTGAGGATCTAAATTTGATATTACCACCGACGATGTGCCCTCCCCCCAGATACAAATTATGGCTACGTGCCTGGTTGTCAATGATAATAAGGGGACAATGCACATGCGGCACATGATAAACCAATGCAAATAGCACATGCACCCTTGGACATATCACCTCACAGTTGTTTTGGGATCTCAACAACCAAAATGGAAACAAAATATCAATATAATGTGTCGTTCCAGGAGGGCATCCTCCTCCACTGCAACCACTGCTTCCTTCCCTGGTCAGCCTGTCTCCTCCTCAAGTGGATGCAGCGAGTCCCTGACAGCCCCAGCCAGCCAGTACTCCTCAGCAGAGCAGACCACCCCAGCTTCCCAGGCCAGCCCGACTAATCAGGAGGCCAGCCCGGATCCTCAGGCCAGCGCGGCACCTCCGGCCAGCCCGACTCCTCAGTCCAGCCCGGCTCCCCAGGAGTCCAGCCCAGCTCCCCAGGAGTCCAGCCCGGCTCCCCAGGAGGCCAGCTCGGCTCCCCAGGCCAGTCCAGCTCCTCAGAAGGCCAGTCCAGCTCCTCAGCAGACCAACCCAGCTCCCCAGCCCAGCCCGGCTCCTCAGGCCAGCCCGGCTGCCCGGGCCAGCCCGGCTCGCCGGGCCAACCTGGCTTCCCAGGCCAGCCCGGCTCCTCAGGCCAGCCCGGCTCCCCAGACCAGCCCGGCTCCTCAGGCCAGCCGCCAGTCTGGCTCCTCAGGAGGCCAGCCCGGATCCTCAGGAGGCCAGCCCGGCTCCTCAGGAGGCCAGCGCGGCTCATCAGAAGGCCAGCCTAGCTCATCAGGAGGCCAGCCCGGCTCCACAGCTGGCCAGCCTGGTTCCTCTTCTGGTCCAGCTGCATCATCCATCCACGGCACGGCGGTTGTGGATATCGGTCAGTT
The DNA here is from genome assembly GCA_036785665.1 of Chirona hameri. Classification (NCBI taxonomy): domain Eukaryota; kingdom Metazoa; phylum Arthropoda; class Thecostraca; order Balanomorpha; family Balanidae; genus Chirona; species Chirona hameri. The sequence continues at coordinate 113,155 of JAXIVJ010001534.1, forward strand.
GATCGCTGAGGTTTCAACCGGGTCGCTGTCAGATGCGGATATTCGGTTGGGCCTAACGCAGCGATGGGTACCGAAAACCGAGCAGGAATTCCCCTCTTCAGCTCACAAGGCAAAAAACAAGAAGGGGGAAGTCATCACCGAGTGCCGCCGAGTGACGCAGAAACAGCTGGACACCCACCAGTGGCTGGCTGTGAGCAACCTGGCGGGCTACAAAGGCGCTTGGTGCGCTGCCTGTGTGCTTTTCACAGGTACCGCCGTCAACCAGGAGCTGTTGGTACGCCGACCGCTCACGGCTTTTCGAAAGGCAACCGGCAAAGACGGCCATTACAACGTTCACGAGAGATCTCCATCACACGCAATCTGCTCGAAAAGGGCAGCTGAGTTCATGAGCCGCACCCGGAGCGACGGTGCCACCGCATCAGCAGACATCAGGAGCCTGGTCGACCATGCGAGGCTCAGTGAGGCCGAACGCAACCGCCAGGCTCTGAGGCCACTCAACGACATCGTCCTCACGTGCGCCCGGCAAAACATGGCTCTGCGTGGTCACAGGGACGATGGGCGTCTCACGGTCACGGATCACGAGCCGGACAACAACGACGGGAACTTTCGGAGTCTGGTCCGGCTCCTGGTGCGGCACGGTGACGGCAAGTTGAAGCACCATCTGGAGACTTCGCCCAGCAACGCCACGTATATCTCAAAAACAACTCAGAACCAGATCCTGGAGAGCGCTGGGCGGCTCATCCGCAACCATGTGAGGGAGTCAATCAGCGACCGCTTCATCAGCGTTCTGGCTGATGAGACGACAGACACAGCTGGGCGTGAGCAGCTCGTCGTCGTCCTCCGCTATGCGGCACAGGCGCTGGTGCATCCACGAGGATCGCTGGTGAACGGGCGCTGGTGCATCCACGAGGATCCAGCCAGGATAGTGGACCTGTTGAAGGAGATCGTCGAGAACCAGGAGGATGAGGAGCAACTGGAAGTCAAGATGACAGGTGAAAACATCGGTCATGTGATCCTGGGCAAGGTGGAAGAGCTCGATCCGACAGCGACGACCAGGCTCATCGGCTGCGGCTTTGACGGTGCGGCGGCAATGAGCAGCGCAAACACGGGCGCTGCAGCAGTCCTGAAACGCGCCAACCCGCTGTGCGACTTCTTCCACTGCTCGATGCATGCGCTCAACCTCTGCGTGGCTGCCTGCTGCGAACAGCAAGATGTCCGCAACTGCATCTCCACCGTGAAGATGGTCACGACGTTCTTCAACTCGTCGGCGAAGAGGATGCAGGCCCTGCAACGGTCTATCAAGGCAGCTGCACCGGATGAAGCCCGTTCCAAGCTGGTGAAGCTGTGCACAACACGATTTCTAGAGCGGCACGATGCCATCATATGCCTCTGCGAGCTGCTTCCAGCTGTCATCCGGTGCCTGGAGGACATCCGATCCTGGTACAGCTCGGACGCGCGCCAAAAGGCCAACCAGCTGCTAGTCGTCCTCCGCTCCTCTGCGTTCCTGGTGGCGCTCTTCGCCCTGGAGCCCGTGAGCGCCACTCTCCTGCCAGTGACTCGTGCCCTCCAGGCCAAGAGCATGGAGACAACCACTGCTGCTCAGCTGCTGGATGCCTCTACCCGCACTCTGCAAAGCTGGAGAAACGAGCCGGAGCACAAGTTCAGCGAGATCTTCAGCAAGGCAAGAAATGCTGCCGAGGTCCTGGGAGTGGACATTGAGCCTCCGCGCTGCGCCTCGCGATCTGTCTACCGCGGCAACGCCGGTGAGTGCGAGGACGCCGAGACCTACTACCGAGTCAGGATTTTCAATCCGCTCCTCAGCAGCGTTCTCCAGCAGCTGAACGCCCGCTTCGGACAACCCCAGCAGGTCTCTCTGCAGCTCAGCGGGCTCCTCCCGAGCCAACTCAAGGCGTCGGCAGATGTCCAAGCAGCTGTGGAGCGATACGCGACCTTCCTGGACGGCCATCAAGAAGCAGAGTTCAACATCTGGGCTGCCATGTGGGCCCGTAAGCCACATCAGGAGCGGCCAACTACAGCAGTGGCAGCGCTGGATGCCTGTCCGCCAGAGTGTCTGCCCAACATCAGCCGGCTTCTCCAGATCCTGGCCGCGCTTCCAGTGACAACGGCGGAGCCTGAGCGGTTCTTCAGCCGCGTGTCACTGGCAGCAACCGCTATCAGGGCGACCATGACCGAGGAGCGGCTGGAGGCAGTATGCATGCTGCAGACGTACCGCCACCTCAACCTGGCAGTGGATGCCGTGCTGGACGAGTTCAGCAAGAATCGAAGGAGGAAGGACTTCGTGCTGTGAGACGGTCAACTCCCGAGTCCAGGTGTCCTGTAACTTTCGTCAGCGTTATTTCCTGTCCCATGCTCGTGAGAAACCGCGTGTTTGTGCATAGGTGTGGAATGATTACGAGCGTGTTTGTTCTTAGGTTTGTAATAAAAAAATGATTACAAGGAGTGAATGTTCCTCCAGAGATCCAGAAGGCCTTGACATGTCTGACGCGTTAGCCTCGTGTGCCTCGTGTCAAAGCCTCGTATGTTGTGACGAGTTATCGCACTAGATTGTGCCAAAAAGAGTAAATAAACCATGAACGGTAATCTTCATAGAGAGAGAGAGCGAGAGTGAGAGCGAGAGCGAGAGCGAGAGCGAGAGCGAGAGCGAGAGCGAGAGCGAGAGCGAGAGCGAGAGAGAGAAGAAAAAAATGGTTATACATAGGGTGCATGTTTGAAGAAATGGCGCCCCAATTTCCCGGAAAAAAAATGCGCCCCTGTTCCCCGGAAAAAATGCGCCCCTATACCCTGCCGCCCCCCCCCCTTGAAAAAATCCTGGATCCGCCCCTGGGCCACAAGCTATCAAATATACCGTACCACCTCATGGATAAGCTTAGCCGTGATCAAAACTTATGTTTAGATTTGATAAGGGATGTGGAATTTACCTTTGATTCAACAGGATTCAGCTACTCTTGGGATAGCACGCAGGTCGCAGGTTGGAAACTCCTGTTTGGTAAATGTTGTTGACAGACTTAAAGATATTGATATGCAGCACTGGGTTACCGAGGTAACTGAAAACAGTCTGTGTTATAATTAGAAGTTGATAAAAGATAGACATGAAATTGAGCCATATTTGACAAAGCTAAATGATAGGATAAGAATAGTAATGACTCAATTTAGGTGTGGGAACCATAATCTGCCAGTCACTGCTAGCCGTAAAACCATGCATCTGAACCGTGCCCAATCTGACCACTTTGTACTAAGAAAAGTCTGGGAGACGAGTACCACTATGTCCTGGAATGTCCTTTTTTCAATGATGAACGTACAAAATATATTCCATTGTATTATAGATCTCATCCAAATATATTGAAATATCAGCAGGTATTCAATGCAAAAAAACGGAAGACTTTTATACAGACTAGGACAATTCCTGGCAAGTGTAATGAATCAGTTTAAATTGTTGTGAATGTACATTCAAAATGGTCTCAGTGTATGTTGTATTTAATTAGGTATATGTGTAGGTTGTGTGCATATAAGGTATGCATAGGACCTTGTGCCAAATCGTGCATGAGTGTTCTACTATGAGTGTATGAGTGTATGTATGAGAGTATGAAGTGATTGACATTGTTCATTACATTGTTATATGAATATTCAACATGTCGTTATGAATGATGCGCATACCCCGGGTAGGGGTCGTGGTAATACATTCAATTCAATTAAATTCAAAACTAAATATGTGCAAGTGTTGACATCAGGATCTTGCTTTGACGTATCAGATGTTCTTCAGAGGATGTGACATGGGTGCCAAATAACCTTGGTAGTTGTGGCGCCTGTAAACCCCACTGATTTGCCTGTGTATGTGCTTAACTTCACTTAAACTTGGTTGGTAGGTACAGGGGCGCAGGAACTATGTACAAGTTGGGGGGGGGGGGGGGGGGGGAGGGGAGGATGGAGGCTTTCTGAATTTGATTCTTTCCATGCAATGCCCATAGGCATAATGTTAAAATGCAAAATGTTGGGGGGAGGGGGGTGGCTGCCCCCTGCCCCCTTGTTCCTACGACTATGGGTAGGTACAGAAGCGTCACTTTTTTATGCAATTTGGTAAGCTTTGACTAAGGTAGTGTGCTATGCACAGTATGACAGCATATCAGTCGAAGACACTATGGTCAAATTGTCTATTTTTGGAAAGTTTTCATTTTTGGAAATTACTTCTATAAATGGGAACGCACTTTCCAAAAATGAGAACGCTGATGACGTAAGCGTTCCCATTTATGGAAAATATCTGGGGTCCCTAGCTTTCTAGAGATATCTGCATTTCATGTCTAAAAAGCGTGAGCTTTACCTGGCGGATTCTGCATAGTGATGTGCATCTTCTACCCCTTGAAGTAAAAAATTCCACCCTTGAAGTCACACTTTTTTTGCTCATTTACATGAACGTCTGCTAGACATTGAAAACAAACTCTGGGAATATTCGCTTTTTAGAATATGTAGGAAATATTTGGTGATGAAAGATAATTTGTATGCTTTCAGCATATTGTGTTTAGTGATGGCATGACCTAGCAGAGTCGGTTCCCATTACGAATCGCCATGTTCAGCCGATTGTGGCGTAATGTGGTGCTGGGTTGGCAAGGCATGTAGTGAGACTAAATAGATAATTTGTGTGATTTGGACTTGTTTTATATGCCTAATTGTGGTCATTTAGGAAAAACGATTGCTCATTTCCCTTATATATCATAATGGCTGTTCCTCCAACGTAATATTTCCTTAAAGGGAAATAATGACCTTTTGATTTTGTTAGCAACAATTTCTTAGGCTCCCGTTATATTTTTAAAATTTATTTAAATTTAAGAATTAAATAAAATTATTCCCAAATTCAAAGTTGTAAGTTTGGAAAACATACAAAACAAGTACCTTGTGTACATCATGAAGGTCATTGACAAATTCGTCCTTCCCTACCATTGTTAACATCGAGTGCGGCATTTGTGGAGCCTCTGTGACATTTCCGATCAAACTGAGCGCTGCTCGGACACCCGCTAGTAGCGCTTTCGTTCTCCATGGCAACCAGGCGTCAGCCAATCAAAAGCCAGAAAGGGAATACGTTCTGGCTTTTCATTGGCTCACGCCTGGTTGCCATGGAGAACGAAAGCGCTACTAGCGTGCGTTCGAGCAGCGCTCTGATCCGTGAAGCAATCCGTGAAGCATCCGTGATGCATGACTGACTATCAGTATAAGTCATGAATAACAACAACATGCAAACTATACCAACTCGAATAAAATAAGAGCGGAATTAATTGAACCCCAGGCAAGCTAGTATTCGCAAAGCACTCGGCACTGCGCCACAATAGCAAAAGGTGAGGGAAATGCATATTGGATACAATATTATTACGTCACAAGTTTCTGAAGTGTCAACTACTATGAAATACAGTGATAAAATACCTTTAATAATGATTAACAAGAAAATTCAAACTTAAAAACAATCATTTGAATAAGTCTTTAATTAGCTTTCAACTCGAAATCAGATATATTTTGCAATGCTACACAAGAATGGCACCAATGACGTCATTAACAAAGCCTGCTACGGGACTTGGGTATACTAATCAGGAACAACTCGCCAAGTGCGCCGAGATGGTTAAGTGCGCCGAGAAGCATGACAATGACTTTGTAAACAAATCGCCGACGCTAAATAGGTCGCCGTCGATGTGCATCGATGAGCTTCTGATTTAATTGCCAGTTTTGTGTTATTGTTCGTTAGTTTTTTGGGAAAAATTATTATTTTCATGATAAAATAAAGCATAGTGTTATATACAGCCACAGACAAACTATACACAACTCCTAATGTTGAAAACAAATGAATCGAATTGCAAAAATTGAGGGTCGCAACCACTAACTATGCCGCGTTGATGTGCATCGATGAGCTTCCGATTTTATTGCCACTTTTTCCAATCGCTGTTCGTTTTAGAAGATCGCCGGGCATATAATCACAACAAGCAGAACGCACAATATATTTTCCACTCCATTGCGTAAAAAAATAATACGGGAAAAGCCCGCAGTTTGATGAGGACCAAAAGTACTTGACAAAAGGTCAGAAATAGTGCAAGTACCGGTCGTTAAAAGTGTGGAACGCTTATCAACTTTAACTTGAAATATCTTTCGGTAGGAAAGTTTTCATGCAAAATGTGATGAATTTACAATATATTTTGATCTCGTCTGGCGATTTCAAGTGCTAACTCCATTTTAGTGGAAAAAGGTCATTATTTCCCTTTAATAACATCGTTTTTTATGTTGGGGTTTCACACTCTGGGTTGCTATGCTCAATGGTGGATATAATTTGGAGTCATATATTTATATGATTGAGCAATATAAATTAATTTGTTAAACATATCAATGATACTTCAGTATTTGAATTACAATGTTTGACCAGCTTGTCTTGTATATATGTATGACTGTGGTAGACATGGCAGAATTTGGAAAAGATGGCAGGAGCCTCACCACTGACTTCACATGGACTATGCAAAACTAGAGAGTTAAAATGAAAAGCAGGGAAAATGACTTCCTACTGGGCCAGTATGCAAAACGTGGAAGAAACGTCAACGAGATATTTGGGGCAGCCCAAATCCTGTCCCAAATGGGGCAGCAAGCTACCCCATTTCAGTTGGGGACACTATGGCAAAAGTTCCTATTTTTGGATCTTTTCCATTTTTGGAAAATGCGTTACCATTTATAGAAGTAATGTCCAAAAATGGAAACTGGGGGGGGGGGGGGGGGGGTGCAGGGTGATTCTGAGGGGCCATCTGATTTTTTGTTGTGTTCTATATTCATTGTGTGCTTTCAACGCCTGTGCTATTGTTGACAACCTTTGACTTAAGGAACATATTTGCATGCTGGTGCACAATATGGCAGTACGTTATGATGTCATAGTACCATGTGGCAGATGGCAGCATTGCAAAAGTAGCAGCATAGTGCACCAAGGCAACATTTTAATACCTTATTACCACAAATTGACTCCAGTAGTCGTCGCACCCTAAAACCCCAATCAACAAAACCTATGTCTGTCAGTATCAAACGTTTTGTCTTGGAAAAGTTGACAAAATTGTAGGAAAAAAACTGGTGACAAACTTGGGGCTTCAGAATCCCAACGGTGACACACAGCTAGGGTTTCCCAGCCCTGCTCACGATGGCAGACCGGACAGCCACCACATACAATACTCAAACAGTGATAACACTCAAATAGTCTGAATTTAAATCATGCGGCCCATATTATGGCTAAGGAAAAATTGCACTAGACTTACCTGATAAATAAAACAAAGTTGCTGATATAACCTTTTCCCTTCCCTCACCGTCGCCTAGGTCTTCAAAGCCAATCATGTCTCCAGATGACTGATCAAATGTTACCTGCTGTCTGATACTCATGTCCAGAACCATAGTGCAGTCCTGGTACTGCACAGGGTCTTTTTTACATCGTTCCGCGAGGGCATTGAGCATGGGTATTGAAAAACCCGGCTTATCATTTATCGAGCCCATCCATTTTGCCAATGTTACCTCTTGGTCACTGCTGGGTCAAAATGGGAGGACATCCTGTCGCTTTCGGTAGGAAACCAAACCGCTGGTCTTCCCAGCGCTTACTTCTTGCACACGGCGATATCCATCGGGAACCGATGCAAGCTCACGTTGGGTGGCGTCTTGTGGCATCCTTCAATACAGCAAGTGTTTGACATCTTCGAGCAACACACACAAAAGTAAATACACAAAAGGTAAGAATTGAGAAAGCATCCACAACGTATGACTCGGCTTCATGTCATATCAAATGTATCATTTATCCCGCCTGGTATTGCTCATATACATAAAAGCCTAACATCTTATAAACAAAGCACGTACTGTTTTATGTTTGTTAATATCCACGACAAACTTGGGTATTGCTAACAGGCAATACGCCAAATCAACGCCAAATGATTGTCTACAACCAAAATTAAAATGTTCAATCGTGTCCATTGTTTCTCCGGGGACCTCTCTTAGAAAAACAATGGCCAATCTCTCAGAAAATAAATACAAAACATAGAAAAGTCGTCTTTGTGAAAGAGGTCGCTGACAATGCCGCACAATATTTAGACGCATATTTCTTGCTTGAATTCCTCCAATGAAACGCCGCGATTTCAAGTGTAGGACCTCTCTATGTATATAAGATATCTATGGTTAGGACGACCCACCCTTTTTACAGCCTCATCCCCTACCCTTTGAACATTCGCTATATGAGTCCCCTTGTACACTTTGATGTCCTCAGAAGTCACGTTCGACACACGAATAGGAACCTGGTGATCATCTACCTTGACCACTAGCCGAGCAACACACACACACCTAGTTTGTCTTCAGCATCACGTTCAGGGCCTCGTTTCATAAAGCTTTTGGCGTAACTTACGAAATGCGTGAGTTACGCCATCAAAAGCTACCAGAGGGGTGTAAATGAGTCCGTTTCACCAAGGTGCCGACGGAGTTGTTTACTCCGGTGCAGTTTGCGTTGCTGGCGTAAACAATCAAGGGTGTTTTAAAAATTGAAGTGTATTGAAAGCATTATAATAAACATTTGTTTTTAATGCAATTATTGAAATTTGGATCATAAAAATAATTAAAAAATATTTGTAAAATAAATAATGTCAAAATATCGTTTCTGAGTAAATAAATAACAAATATTTTCTAGACCCAGGCGAAAGCCATTAGAGCTGCCATTATCGAGCCCGCGTATCCGGTGTGAGAATTTAAAGCCCGCACGTATGTGGGTTTAGTGAAAAGGTCGCGTGATTCTCGTTTTTTGTTCTTATTTAATTAATACATTACTAGTAAATCAAATTAATAATACGCTTTCTATTGCATGTGAACAGTCATGGCGATAATGCCGATAGAACCACCAACAAAAATCCTCGTCTCAAAAATCAATCTGACATATTGCCACTTGCCAGCACGCAACGCAAAACGATGCGAGACAGATTTACTTTATATATACATGTAATCCAGGCCCGGATCCAGGCAGAGGGCGCTAGCCCCCCCCCCCCCCCCCCATGAGCCCGGGTCCCGCCCATGTCGTGCCATACAAACGCGCACGTAGGGCGCAACTTTTGTATGCCCCCCCTGACTGAAATCCGGGATCCGCGCATGTAACCTGCCACCGTCGAGACTATTGCCCGCATCTTCATTTGAGGTCGGCCAAAGCATTGTTTGTCGATTGTGTTTACGTATTAGCTCCGGCGAATTCGACCGCCTCTCCTTCCGCACCATGCGGAAGGCGAGTCACTGGCCGGAGGGGCGCCGTCGCTGGCTGGAGGGGCGCTGTCACGGGCCGGAGGCGCCGCCCTCACTGGCCGGGGCGCAGTGGCCGGGGGCGCCGTCACTGGCCGCAAAAGTGACGTTATGGCCGGGGAGCGTCCTTACTGGCCGGAGTGGCGCAGTCACTGGCCAGAGGGGTGTCGTGACCGATCGGAGGGGCGCCAGCTTTGCATGGGCGCCTCGGGTCCAAAGGACCAGGTCATGACCTGCATGACCTGATACTCGGTACGCCACTGCATGATGCAATGTATAAAATATGAATCCAATCCATTACGGACTCATATGGGCTATGGCATGAATCATGCGTATTTACTGATCTCATTGTGGTTAGTGTGAAACAGTCCAGTGTATAGATGGCAGCACATATAACTGATGAGAAGCTAAGATGATGACAAGTCATGATGACAGATGGCTTATCTAACAGGAAGTTCACTGACAACAAATTGATGTGTTCAGCCACGCCACCAAAACACACAAACTCGGACACTGACGCCTTTATTGATCAGCAGTCAGTATAGATGTCAGAAAAAGTGCCTTGAAAATTCCACACTTTGCCTTAATTCGGTGAAAACTCAATGATGATCTCATTCAACACACAGGTCCATGGCGGCACTTGTCTTCAAGGCCTCGCTGATAGCTTCAACTGTATCTTACATTGGCCTTCCATCGCAGTGTTGCTCCCAATATCCAGATTTGTTCAGCTTTCATCCACTCTTAACTGCAGCTTGGCATGAACAGACATTTTCCTACCAATTTCACTCACCAGCTGCAGACAACTGATAATGTTTGTTCCATAAGAAGTCACTGTTCACTGGTCACATTGGTCACATTAGCGTTTGCAAGAGGCAATTGAATATGCTATAATAAATGGCAAGCATTCAGCATACCTATACAATAGGCTTAATAAGTTTTGTGTGATGTGATTTTTGACATGACATCAACATTTTTGACATGACATAGATGATTCTGGCCAAATATATTATTACTGGCTAAATCTATGAATAACTAATGATTGGAATCAAATGTTGAGGCACTAGCTGACTGAAATGAGATGTCTGAATTTTCAACTTTGACAACCACAGTTTACAAAAGTAATGGATAGGTTTAGGAATGTTGGTCATCATGCACCTATAGATGCATGGTGACCAACATTTAGGAAGGTGTCTCAGTGGGGAAGATTGCAGCGTCAACACACTATGCCTCGCCACAGTATGCTGTAATGCCCAATGTGTGACAGTCATTAGTATTGCATTAGTAATCATATTAGTATTAGCATTGGTAATGCCAGAGAAATGAAACTAACCCCAGGCTTGGCTTGCATTAGCATTTCCTGAGTATTGACATTGGTAAGGGTTAGTTACACTTTAGTTTGCATGAGTTTTAACTTAGGGCGGGCTTAGCATTACATGATTATTACCTTAGTAAGGGTTAGTTTTGCTAGTAAGGGCTGAGTGTTACTGTCATGAGTTATGACAACTCACATAAATACTCAAGCAAAACTCATCCTTGTGTGAGTTTCGCCTTGGTATTGCATGATAAATACTAAATAAATGTGAGTTTTACTGTAGTGAGTTTTGACAACTCAGGCAAGGCATGAAATGTGACATTTTTTTTCCAGTGTACATGTTAACCTGGCCAATTCACAGCTTACCTCAAAATCATGAACTCATGCAAATAAAACAACTTGAACTGGTGAACTTGTATGTTTGTGGCTTAATTACCTGTGAGCCATGCTTGTGTCTCCCTGTATCATGGTCATTAAATGTTACATGTTATGTTCAAATTATTAGTGTGGCTAATATACAAAAGAACCACAATACAAATAACCATGACAAATCACCATAAGTATGATACCCAACTGCCAGTCGGCATTACGCTATCACCTTGCTCACTACTACTGGTCAGAGAAGTCTTGTAAATCATGTTAAATCATTGAAAACAATGCTTGCCATCTATTACAACATTGCACAAATGATATGAGACTACAGTTAATTATAAATCAATTCTTACAAACACATGTGTCATGAGGTGGTCCACATGGTATTTGAGACACTCAAATTCTTCAGAGATTCAACTAATACTTCAGTTTCGTGCTTCACATAAATATTTTGCTATGCCCTTGAAGTAAGTTTCAATGTAAAATCATCATACCAGCCTCTAATATCGCCGCCAGGCTCACAAAATATGCCAGCAAGGCAATCAAAACAACTTTCAAGGGCATCGGAGCACTAAAACAACGCAACAAATCCTTGAGTTGCTTTTTACCGAAAATCAAGGCCCTGCAATATTATTTGACATAAGCTACGCCCTTTTATGAAACGCAAATGCCGTAACTTACGAACAATTCGGTGCTTTGACGTAAATGAAGCGGCGTAGTTTCAATGGCGTAGCTTACGCCGGTTATTTCTTTATGAAACGGAATTGGCGTAAGCTACGCCAAAATCGGCGTCAACTACGTAAGTTCGTAGGTTACGCCGCTTTATGAAACGAGGCCCAGGATCTAACAAACATGTCTGTCTTTGCAAACTCCTCTCCCTGACCTCACAACCAAACACCATCTCTGGCTCTTACAATAATTGAATCAGACAATGATACGAGACACCTGACACATGTCGCCCCTTGGTGAACACTGTAAGGGCACACATACTGTCCGAACATGAAGCAGTCCCTTGCTCAGGTCAATTGTCGCCCCCAGTTGGATGAGTAGCTTTGCACCAATCGGGCAGTCATCGTACAACTTCCTGGAGACGAGTACAGTTACGTTTTCTACACACTTTGCTATTTCGATGTCTATCACGGCACACCCAACAATGTCTGCCTCACTCCCATCTGGTAACTTAACCTTATTTTCAAGTGGCAAAATAATAACGCCCTGAGGTAAACTATCTAACATGACAAGAGTGTCATCGGCCCCTGTATCCAACAAGGCATTCACTGTCCTCTCCCCCAGTCTCACTTTCATGTACCTCCCACCTGGCTGAGGTTGAGTGCTCTGCACATCACTGGAGTCTTCCTGAACCCGACCCACTACTGGCTTCCTTGACTGGTGGGCCGGTCCCCGTTTCCCGCACGTGCACAGCACACCGGACTGAGGTGCCCCCTGACTCCACATGTTCCAAACATATCATTTCGGAACACACAAACCCACTTTACGTGTCCCTGTCCTCCACACGCGTAGCACTTGTACTTGAAGGCCTGAGCGGCCCCCTGGTGTTGACCTTGAGGCTATAGCTGTGGCCGTCCACTGCTGAGTGCCTCGTCCACGGTATGGTCGATTGCCACCCCGCTGCTGCTGATGTGGTCGCCCTTGCTGTGGTGGTGCCTGTCGGCTGAGCGTTGCAGACTGAGATGTGTCCACCACGCGCCCCACTTGAAGTTCAGGCCCTGCAGTTTGTTTGCTGTCCTCATCTTCTGTGCTCATTCAATAGGGGTGGGGGGGGGGGGGGGTGGGGGTGGGGCGGGTGGCTCAGTTGGTAGAGCGTTAGACTAGGAATCCAAGGGTTCCGGGTTCGAGTCTGGCTACTGGCACAAGTCATTCGGTTCCCCGCCCCGGAGGGGGGTGGTTCCCCTCCCCACCCACGGCGGCATATAGCTATAGGCTGGAATACGGAGTGGGCGAAAACCCCTCCCTTTCCACCCCTTCCCCCCACAAAGAAAAGGAAAAAAAAGAAGCTCGTTCAAGGCCCTGGACAATCTTGATTGCCTCTTCTAGCGTTTCACAGTCTCTCCGCACCGACTCCTCCGCAAAAGACACTGGGAGTCAGGGCCTATTTTAACATGTTAACTGGGGGGGGGGGGGGGGGGCAAATGCCCCCCAGTGAGCCGTTTTGCCCCCCAGTCAAGAAATGTTGCCCACCCTGATTTCAGTATTTCCATGTCATTTTTCGCTTGATAGGTATTCAATTAAAATAAAATATGTTTACCTGGTGATAAATGTATACAAATCCAATGAAAATGTCATGATATTCCTAAGTTTTAGTATTTCCCAGCCAAAATAAGTATCTTTACATTATTTCCGGAATATCTTGAATTTCAATATCCTTTGAACATCACCCATTGGCGGCAGAATGGGGGAGAGGGGGTGTTGTTGGATCAGGCACGTCGCCACACAATTTGGAGTGGGTGGGGGCAACTGCTGAGCCGATTGTGTTCAAATTTGGAGTGTGATTAGGGATCTCTCAGTCGCCACATTCTCACAAGTCAGGGGTGGGGTGCTTCTGCACGTGCGCACGTGTGCACCACGTATTTGTATCTCAGAAACTACTTCCCTGATCGAGTTGAAATTCACCATACATTTCCTTTGCGTTCGCTCGCTCATCGCCAACTACGGCGCCTTACTGGTTCGGTAAAAACAGTTATGGAAGAAAAATGACGAATGACCTCAGGGTGAATAGATTTTACATCGTGGAGGTCACAGGATACAAATACCACATGGATCTTTGCATTGGCGGATCCAGAACGGGTGGTTGGGGGGGGGGGGAATTCCAAAAAGTGTCACACAATTATGAAAACGCATCGGATTTGGCTTGCTTATGCATTGATAGCTGATTTAACCCGCTCCGTGCCGGGGGGGGGGGGGGGGGCGTTTAGACGCCCCCCTCCCACAGGTTTTTCAAGGATAGCGGAAAAACGGCGGCGCACAGCGCCACCGTTTTTAGCATAGCTGTTCAAACATCAATTGTCCACATTATGTTAAAAAAAATACCTCGGTTCATCTCAGGTCAGGTCACCAGACCAATTCACGTGACCCCAGCTCCAAAAAAGCTTGTGGTCACACCATAGCCACAGTTTTTGGCCGATAGACATCGTACTTACAGGATTTTGTAAAGCCCTAGGTACCTACAATTCGTATATCTCGGATGTTTGATATCAGTGACCTAAGGTCGGGTCAATTTCGTGACCTACCCATTATGAGTCAATGGGGAAATATTCAAATGCTTCCTATTCTGAGGATACGCACAATATCAGCCCAATTCCTTCTAGATAATGTTATCATAGGACATTCTTGAAGACCCAGGTGCAATTTTCGTTCAGTGACCCCTACAGGGTCAGCCGAGGTCATCCGAGGTCACCAACACTTTTGTGTCAATAACTCTCGACCAAACAAAGATAGATAAGTGAAACTGCCACCAATGTGTTTGTCTCGTCGAGGCACGTCTCCCAATGTCCAGCATGACCTAATTGGGTCACCACTTGACCTTGACCTGAGGTCAAATATCTAAGTTGACCTAACCTGGTCACCATGAATATGATTCGAAGTGCCTTGACGAGACAAACACGATGACGCCAAAATTATTTCCTTATCATATTTAGGTAAAAGTAATTTGTGAAAACTCTTTTGCTAAAACATAGTGTTTTTACATTTGATGAGCTCTGGAGCCTAAGCTAGTGATCTGAGCTGAAATCTGAGGAGGACACGTGGCGATCCGTGTCGATTGAATGTTTCAAGAGATTTCCATTGTTTTTTTTTCTTCTCTCGTTTGTTCCTAGCTAGCATACATAGTTCCTGTGATATCTGGAGGTTTCTGGAGTGAAGTCCTAAAAATGGAAAATTTGAACTTTGATGACCTCTGGTGACCTCAATATTGACCTGTTAAGAAAATGCCGAAATAGCTTCAAAATGCTTTTGGACAAGCTTTCGAACGATGTTTTCGGGCTTGGTGTACGTCCCATAGGAGCAGAGTTCGAGGGGGGCGTCGAAACGCCCCCCCCCCCCTATGATCTCGAAAACCACGCAACGTAACAAGCAAAAAACGGTGTTAGATAGGTCGAGACAAGCTCTATGGAAAGTATATCGGTATTTGTTTTTAGGTCAGGTCAATATTGAGGTCACCAGAGGTGATCAAAGGTCAGATTTTACAGTTTTAGGACTTCGCTCCAGAAATCCCCAGATATCACATGAACTATGATAGCTAGGAACAAACGGAAAAGTAATGGAAAGCTCTTGAAAAATTAAATCGACAGGGTGTCCTCAGATTTTTGCTCAGGTCAATAGTTTAGGCTCCAGAGGTCATCAAATGTCATTTTTTTTTTTGTTGGCAAAACTGTTTTTCACAAATAACTTTTTACCTAATAAAGATAAAGGATTACGTTTGACGCCATCATGTTAGTCTAGTCAAGGCGCTTTGAATCATGTTAATGTTGACTAGGTTAGGTCAACTGAGAAATTTGATCACAGGTCAAGGTCAAGTGGTGACCCAATTAGATCATGTTGCATATTGGGGGACGTGTCTCGACGAGACAAACACATTGGTACCGTTTTCACTTCTCTATCGTCATTATGTCGATAGTTATTGACAAAACAGTGTTGGCGGTCACGAAATTGACCTGACCTCAAATAAGGTCGGGTCGGGTCACCGATATAAAAAAAACGAGATAAACAAATTGTAGGCATCTATCATCTTATCAAATCCTGCAAGATTGAAACCGATCGGCCTAAAACTGTGGCTGCGGTACTACCGCAAACGTTTTGGAGGTGGGGTCATCACCTGACCAGGTCTGGTGACCTGACCTGAGATGATCCGAGATCAAGAATTTGACATAATGCGGGTAGTTCATTTCCGAACAGGTATGCAAAAAAACGGCGGCGTGCAGCGCCGCCATTTTTGCACTATCTGCGAAAAACCGGATAGGTGGGTGGATTTCCCCCCCCCCTCCCTCCCCGTCTAGGGCGCGTGCTAAAGCTAACTTTCCTTAGTAAAAGTTGCTGAGATTTTCTTCTATATCAGGACATGTGTCAATCTTGCGCCGATTTCAGGCGTTTTTTTTTGGGGGGGGGGGGAATTGCCCATTTTGCCCAACCCTAGATCCGCCACTGGATCTTTGTATTTTGCAAAAGATGCGGGACTCTAGGGAAAATTGGGCAAATTTGGCCATTTCCTGTGGATTTACATGCATTTTCATGTTTCCCCAATGACTTATAATTGGGAAGTCACAAAATAGACTTCACCTTAGGTCACCGATATAAACATCATCCGAAATAGCAGAATTGTAGGTGTTTGTAACCTGCTTAAATCCTGTGAGTATTCAACTGATCGGTCAAACAATGTGCTACGGCGGCACGACCTCACATTTTTTGGAGGTGGGATCACTAGACTTGACTTAGTGATGTGACCTGAGGAGACCCGAGGTAAACAAATTAACAGGATTTTGGCAATTGATAGGCAAGCAGTTGTATCAAAAATGGCGGCGCGAAATGGTGTCGTTTTCCGCTATTTCCAAAACAAATCTAAGGGGGATGGCATCCGCCCCCACTGGCGGATCCAGGGGCGGACATCAGGGGCAACCCCCCCCCCCCCCACACACACACAAGAATATGGAGGGGGGGGGGCATGCAATACAAGTATTCCCCCCTTCCTGCGCGTTCCCTGCACTGACCGTGAAAAACAATGATCTTAGGAGAAAACGTCATGAAAACGGAAGTTTTTTTCTTTTCTCAAGTGATTTAATTTGAAGTTTGTATATATATCCCTTGCTTTCAATGATAGACAAAACAGCACACCTGATGCAATTCATGCAGCCCCGGTGACACGCGCCCCGCTGGGAGGGGGGGGGGAAGAATTTTCCCCCTCCCGTATTTTCTCAATAACTTTAAAACTGTGATAGATATCAACGTGAAACTTGCAGTGCCTTATACTGCACCAATTATAAGTCTTCTCACTAAATTTCAATGAAATTAATGTAGTATTTTGGGAGATAATAACGTTTTAACGACGTCATGTCATGCCATTTTTGGTGGAAAAACAATAAATGTTGGGAAAATCGTAAACATAGTTTCAAAGCAAATTGAAGAAAAAAAACGTCAAAAGAAAGGAAATTACATTTTCTTCCAAATGGCTGTCTCGGATTTGTGATTTTTTGTTGTTGTTTACCCCCAATTTTTTTTTATCGGAAAAATGTCCACAAAATCCATTTTTGTGAATTCGAAAAGTGAATTTCTTAAGCTCGAATACCAAAATCAAGTGACTGGCCCAAATCCGCGGAGGGAAAAAATGGGGTACCTTTTGCCACAAAAAGGTGCCCCCAAAAATGGGGATACCTTTTTGCCCCCCCCCCCCCCCCCCCCCCAGTGGTTTTCCCTTAAAATAGGCCCGGCTGGGAGCTGTCTTTGCAGATGCAGTAAAACAAGCTGATCTACCTCAGCTGGTTTTGTCACACATTTAGCCCCTGTCCTCATCTTCAGTATCATTCCCAGTACACTTCCTTCGTACTTTAGGTTATCTATCGCTTGACTGGCTGCCAGGGAGTTTGGCACTCCCCCGAGTAGAGCTTTCACTGCTGTATCTATGACATCAAGTTCATCAGCTCGGAGGGAGTTTGGCACTCCCCCGAGTAGAGGTTTCACTGCTGTATCTATGACATCAAGTTCATCAGCTCGGAGGGAGTTTGGCACTCCCCCGAGTAGAGCTTTCACTGCTGTATCTGTGACATCAAGTTCATCAGCTCGGAGGGAGTTTGGCACTCCCCCGAGTAGATGTTTCACTGCTGTATCTATGACATCAAGTTCATCAGCTCGGAGGGAGTTTGGCACTCCCCCGAGTAGAGGTTTCACTGCTGTATCTATGACATCAAGTTCATCAGCTCGGAGGGAGTTTGGCACTCCCCCGAGTAGAGCTTTCACTGCTGTATATGTGACATCAAGTTCATCAGCTCGGAGGGAGTTTGGCACTCCCCCGAGTAGAGGTTTCACTGCTGTATCTATGACATCAAGTTCATCAGCTCGGAGGGAGTTTGGCACTCCCCCGAGTAGAGCTTTCACTGCTGTATCTACATCAAGTTCATCAGCTCGAGCTGCATGGGCCCTCACACAATCTCGGACTTCTCTTGTAAAAAATCTCAAATTGACTGCCTGCTTTTCCCTTGACCAATTTTTAATATCAGCATAGCACCTGTAATCCTCCAACCACTCAGACCAGTCCATGGCCCACCAAACTTTTCCAGCGAAATGTCTTTGTCCCCCATCTTGAAATTGTCCACTGCGGCAATCACCAACACCGCCCCGCTCCCGAAAAATATCAAGTCCAGTCACTCGACACTCTCGGCACAACCTGCACACCACTGCCACCAATAAAGACCGTTTCGTAGTCAGATTCGTTTCATTTCGTATCGGTTCGTTTGCAAGATGTCGCCTTCATGACTGAGATTATATGTATTCTTGAATCACACATCCGAGAGTGGCACGCCCATTGCGCCACCAGCGCCACCGAGCCATGTTTTCAGAATCACACAGCTGACCCCGCTCGCCGGCCGACCCCCGGGCCCGAGCCGGCGCGGCCCCGCAAACGGCCATGGGACGCCACGGCTAAGTGAACGGCCGGCCACCTAGCGGCACATATAGAAGCACAGCTTGGCCACCGCCCACCAGACGCCACCAGCGTCCAGCACTACCTGCGCCTCAAACAGCCAACAACTAGACAACTAGTAGACAACTACCATGACAAATTTCAAACTGATATCTCCCTTTTTGACTGACTTATGGCATCTAAGGACTGTTCCGGTTTTTGGAACCAACGAAGTTACTGCTCTAAATAAGTCGATCTCAGCAGCACTGTGGGGCGAGGGGAGACACCGAGGCACTGTGCCTCCTTGAATCCAGGAGGGAAAACAATGGTCTGGTGCCGCAATGAAATCACAAGCATTGGTCGCTGAAGAAAAAAATCGCGAACTGATGCTAAATTAAAATTGCTAAATTATGCCAAAAAATGTTCCTCCATGCCTTCCGTCCCTTGGGCTATGAAGGGACACCAACGTGCCTTATACCAGAGGCAACAACGTATCGAACTCGAGGGCCTCTTGTGCTGATGCATATAGTTTATAGAACCTTTCGATTTTTTAGGGCCTAGTTATCCAGGCAAAAAACAAAATAAAGCAACAAATTTCATGCCGCTACGCGGCGCAAATCAATCAGTGTTCTTTTCCAGTACACAAGGGTCTAATATAGACTGTAGGTACACACTGGCGGCCGCAGGGGGGGGGGGGGATATGGGGGCCATGGCCCCACTTTTGGCCTTAAAGGAAATAGTTCACCTTCAACATTAGTTTTAAACTGAGATAGCTGTTGTGTAGCTCATGTTGGGAAACCCCTATCTGCAAGTTTTCTTGACTGAAAAGACTCCAGCCGAAGATATGACTTTTTGGCGAAGGAATTCGGCGCATATATGATATACCGTACCGTCTGAAAGTACCAGCACTGCCATGGAGCATGCGCAGACCAATAACGCACACCATACAATCAATAATTTACAACCTTCTGTCCTGAATTGGCGCGATGTAGGACCATTTTTGAGAAGGAAAAAAGAAACTGTATTCAAAAATATAATAAAATCGTGTTCTAAAAAAATTCCGAAGGTGAACTATTTCCTTTAAATGGGGGGAGGGGTGGTGGGGAAACATGTCTTTTGACAACACCTTTTGCTCCAGACATATTTCCTTGTTTTTACCCTGCATGCTGATTCCAATAGCAAAAATTGGTTCTCCAACCCGCTCAAAACTCAAAATTTGCAATAACAGTTTATCGCATGCATAAGATTTACTGCTTGTAAAAAACGGCTTTCAACCCCCCCCCCCTCCCCCTGGTCACGAACCTCGACTTCCCTCTTGGTCAATTCTTCATCAGCCGTCTGCAGGGCCGCCCTTGACTGTACAAATAATATATTTTAACACCATCCGCGGCACTTCAAATGTTAGAAAATGTACGACTGATATTGCAAATACCTATAGCCAACGTTGTCAATTAAAAAAAAGTTGAAATAGGGGCACCCTCAAAATATAGCGGACCAAATCCGTTGAGTTTTCAAATTTGGGTATAGGTAGGGGCACCACTGCAATTGATGCCCCCCCTTGAAGATTTTCTGGATCCGCCCCTGCCATGGGTGGCTCTTATCATAAAAAGTTGGTGGGGCAAAATGTAATATCGGCTGGTGTTTTGCATGGATGAAGTTAAAAATGACCATTTTGGCTCCAGGAAGCCTTCAAATCTGACACAAGTTGGTGGGGCAAAGCATAAAGTTGGTGGGGCAGTCGCCCCACCATTTGAATAGGAAACTCCACCCGTGTGTCAGCTTGGCATTACAGCATGCCCTGTGTTACAGTAGTTAGCCCTATTTTATGCATCAATCAATTCTCATCAAATCGCCATCATAACTTTACATATGATTCAGATTGCAAACAGCCGTGACTTCATGCTATTAATTGTGTACTGGCGCTCTGCCGCTCTAGCACGTATATATCACCAATAGCATGCAACTTGAAAGGTCTACTTGTTGGAGGGGTACGGAGTTTGGGTAGTTTAAACCAATATATTACACAGTTAATTCCACTATGTCTAGCATGACTGAAGCGTACTATATATGATCGCTGCACTGTATTTGTGGTAAACATTAGAGAGTATCGCATTGTTGGCGGTGTGTAGAGGTTTGATGTGTTTATATGTAGCAGAGTGTGACCGACGAACGATGTAGCGATGTATTGGCGGTGCATAGCACGTTGAAGGAAACCATTATGTGTGCTGAGGCTTGAACGGTTGAGAGTTACTGTTGTTTGTGTGATATTTGAGTGAACAGAAAATGGAAATATATTATTATTTATTTATATTTTTTTATGTTGATTATCCTAAATATGCATAATCCTTGAAGAATAATTACCTACTTTACATAAATAGTTTAATTTCTTGAGCAGCCAGTGCAGACAAATGTATTGTATTGTTTGTAAATATGTAGATTGGTCTACTCACAATTGAGATTATTCAATACCATTGGCTTGGAAAAATAAATAAATCATAGGAAGCTGAATGATGTTGATGACACTGTGTACACCGACGCAGCTCCTTTAGGTGGGTTTTCATGTCATTCGCCCTTTGAAATGCAGGATATTTCATACCACAATAATCAAGACATTGGTTGGGAACAAATTCAGCCATTTTTAACCAAATTTAAAGCATACTTACAACACAAAACCAGCAGGCAGCCACCACAACCGAGTCCATCACCACCGTTCCTCGCCAAAAGGTTGAACAATGTTCAACTTTGAAAAACGGGCTCCGACGATGTCGGATCCGTCGTGATCAGCTGTAGGTTAGGTTAGGTTAGGTCAGTCGCCGTCACTCCCGGGTTCCCACCGAACCCGGCACTGAACGGCCGTCAACGGGCCTGTCTGACGGCGACGGATCCGTTTTGACGGGTGACGGGCCCAGTGGGAACCGCGTGTAAGCCAAACCAGCCGCTGACATTGTCCAGACACAGACCGCCGTGTCAAACTTCGCACTGACAACTC